>OMKY01079136.1:3800-14241 GCA_900302395.1 Bregmaceros cantori | reverse complement strand
GGGCATTGCAGAAGGACAGGGGATTTGAATTTTGGTCTGGGAGACGCAGTCTCTACCCGCTTGGCCACCGCGCACCACCTCAAGTTTTGTTTTGTTTTTCTTAACCAATTAGGTTACTTACTATGATGCATACTCAATTAATTCTGACCATAATCTTTTGATGTTTTTTTTTTAAATCACTTATTTCCATTCAATTTTCCAGATTTTCAGAAATTATTAATTAATATCAAATTTGTATGGACGAGTTAGGGGAAGCATCTGCACAAATCTTTCAACAATAACAATAATTTGTTTCCTTCGCAATAATCGATTATCAAACTATTAAAATAGTTGCTGATTAATTTTCTAATTCGAGAGCTCTCACTCAGGAGACACTACAAGGAATACCTTAACGCCTTCAATTATCATTGCAGTGCAAGTCATTTTTTTTCCCGCCGTCAACGCCGTTTTTTAATCTTTATTGGATAGGATTAGTCAGACACTGGGCTGAAGAGATCGGGGATAGACATTGGAGATACGCGGGGGGATGAGAACTCACTGCACTGCAGAATCTGCGATAGACACAGCGCTAGTAACATGAATTTAACCACGCCAAACGACGCCCCCGCAGTTCGCCTTTTAATCCATCTTTTGCAACATTGGGGCTCTGATGCAATTCTAGGATCTCTCGCGCTCTCCCATACGTATATGGGCTTGTGATGAGTGTAACAGACTGTGTTATCAAAGCAAAAGCTGGAAATGCACCATTACAAGACAGAAAAGGGATAGGATTTATTCCCAGAAAAGGAAAACAATTTGCATCAACAACAAAGCTTTTTCAGATCAAAGTCAACAGGCATCGAAAACAAAGCTGTTTGTGCACAACAAGGCACAACTTAATCATAACATGGATCTTTGTTTAGAGAGCACGAATGGCAAATCACGTTCCAGGATCTGAAAGTCCTGCCGTGTTTTGGCTCTACCAGCTCCTAATTAGTGTGAATGTGTCCAAAAATTGCTCCCTATTCCCCATATAGTGCACTTTATGGTGCACTATATGGGGGATAGGGAGCCATTTTGTAGGAGTGTCCGAATTTTCCATGTACCCTAAATAGTGCACTCAAAGTATCCCACAATGCACCGGGAAAAGTAGTGAGCATCAATGTACCCTGGACGAAGCAATATAACCCATAATGCATTGCAAGAAGTTTTTAAAATGATGTAAACTACAAAAAATTTAACTGTTGGAGTACATTCATTTGGGGAAAAAATGCTATACAGCTCATAAGTACACCCAGAGGGAATACCCTCAATACATTATACAGAAGGGCCTGAACAATATGGATTTTTTTTGTATCATACCAATTAGCTATTTCTGTGATTTAAAGCACTGACCGTCAATATATTAAGCCACTATTTTATTTGGCTGATCTTCCCAATTTATATTGCAACTGAAACACACAGGCCTCCTGAAGTCCCAGAACAGTGTTCTGTTGTCGTGTAATTGTTTCAGCAGAGCTTCAGCTGTCTGCCTCTGCTTCTTTTACCTTCCACAAATTTTTTTCAGTGCCCAGTGTCCAGTGCCCAGGCCAAACACATTGAATAAAAAGAAAAGATAAACTAGCAAAACGTCCAACATTTTAAAGAGCCAAAGTGGTACAAAGTCATACTATTTATTCTCTGGAATGGTGGAGTGGTTTACTACATCCAAATTGTCCATCGAACAGCATCCATGCATTGCACATGAAAGTGATAAAAAGAAATGAAAATAAATAAATAACTTGATTGAACTTGAACTTAATCATGTTTTTTTGCATTGAATAATTGAAAGTAACTTTTATTCATTTTACTCATTGCATTTTAAATGGAGAAATGTTGTACTTTTACTTGAGTATTTTGAGATGGGAAATTTTACTTTTACTCTGAGTACAATTTAAGCAAAGTAAGGATACTTTTACTCAATTACAATTTTTCAGTACTCTTTCCACCTCTGATTAATATGATAATCAATTTCTCATCGCTTATCTGAGAAAGCAGAAATGCTGCCAGTTTACTGAGATGAAAAAGCATGCACTGGTCGAAGCCAATGGGGACCATACAAACACATCTCCTGCCCATTCATAACACGATGGAGAGAATAGAAAGAGAGCTGGAAAGAAAGGGAATGATAGATAGCTGGGGAACAGGGATCCATGTCATTTCTCAAAAGAGAGAGGGAGAAAAGAGGTGGAGAAAGTGGTATAGGACTCCATAGAGAGAGAGCGAGCAAGGGAGCGGTAGAGAGACCTACTGCTCCATAGAAAGAAGACATATAGTAAAGCAGAACTGTAAAGAGCAGCAGTGGTTTCAGGTTTCACACCTTGTTCACCTCTCAGCCCTGGGGGTCCGGGATGGGTCACCCCCTCTCATTCCCCCCACATTCCTCCACTGTCTCCTCTAGAATACTCTCTCTCCCTCCCGCCCCCTCTCACACAGATTGTCAATTTTTCAGTGTACCTTCATCTGTTTCACCAATTTCTTGCCTCGACATTCCCAAACTACTTTTTTTGTATCATCCCAAAAAATAATCAATCGTAAATCTCACTCTCTCTGCCCAACTAACCCACTCTCTCTCTACCTCTCTCATTCTTTTCAAAGCAAAGGGGGCCCCCTCTTTCGTTTACTTGATCTACCTCTTTGCCGCGTTCCCTCTTGTGTGTGTGAGTACGCTCACTGCGACCCCTGCTCCGCACGGTCGGCAACACTTCACACAGGAAGTTCCCCGGCAGCATCACGGTAGCAAGAACCCCAGTGCTACTGGCTGCACACATGCATACACACAGCCCAGAGAACTAACAACGGAGCTGTTTAAATGTGTTTGTTACTGTTGCCTGTGATATGAATTGTATTGTATTCTAGTCTCGGTGTTCAAGTACAGACATTGAAGATGAATTTCCCAACAGGGACGAATGACATTTTTTAGGTAACTATAGTATGTAGTCGTTGCCGCCTGCTAAAGCGATATCCCCAAAATGCGAATCTGCGACACATCCATCTATCCGCGACACATCCAAACCGTGTAACCGTGTTAACGCAACATCTTCCTTGAGATAATCATGGAAGACGCCCTTGATCAGTTCCAGGGGTCGATGACCATCGCCGGCAGAACAATCACAAACCTACGATTTGTGGATGACATTGATGTGCTAGCAGGAAGTGAAGAACTTGCAAACCTGGTGGAACGACTGGACAAAACCTCCATACATACGGCATGCGGCATGGAGATCAGCGCCAAGAAAGCAAAACTGATGACCAACAACACCAAAGTCCAAAGGCATTACCGAAGAGATCAGAGTCAGTGGCCACCAGCTAGAAACGGTTAGTAGTTTTAAGTACCTAAGTACCTTGTCACAGACCAAGGGTCACAACCTAAAATCATCAGCAGGATTGCACAAACATCAGTGGCTCTAGCAAAACTAAGGACAGTTTGGCAGGACAATAATTTTTCCACCAGCTCGAAGATCAGACTGATGCGCTCACCTGTGACGTCAATCTTTCTGTACGCTTGGGACACATGGACCCTGACGGCAAAACTAGTGAGGAGAATTTAATGTTGTTATAAATTAACGTTGTTAATTTTGCGTGTATGTCTGTCCATCTATTTATGCTTAAATAATTTGCCCAATATGATCGGTGCTTTATTTTTCCCAAAAGAGACCCAATAAAAAAAAACCATAAGGTATAAGTGATTGTAATGAATATAGTGATGAAATTAATTTGGTAACTGAAGCAGTTACTGTAGTAGTATCCCAAAAGAAATGATTAATTGAAGTCAGTCGGTTAAGACGAGTGGTTATTGTAGACAAGGAATTGAGATTAATTGAGTAGTCGTTTCATCTCTAGTAATTATATTTAGCTGGCTAACGAGATAAGACAGACGATGAAACGCGGTGTCAAGTACTTCTTTAATGCTGTCTGGACATCACACGTTATTTTGACAACAACGACGGGCACAGTGGCTGATTGAAATGAAGCATTCAGTCAACACACAGTGCCGATCCCCCGCCCCCAGCAAATCAGGATGGCAGGTGCGACTAATGAGAAAGCACACCATTGAGTGCTAAGGCTATGCTGTATTCAAATATCTGTAATTACCTGCACCGGGGCTGGTAGCGTTGGTTTGTCCTCAGGATAACTAAAAAAGTTGTGCACGGATCTGGATGAAATTTTGTACAGTTGTGCAAATGACACACGGAAGAATCGATTACATTTTGGTGCATTTCTGTAGCCTATAAGTAACAAAATCATATTTAATCACCAACTTACCGGTAGATCGCTGGTCGCTTACCGCGGTCACGTGACCAGACTTCAGGGTCACAAGGGCCCCTGGGAAATGTATTTGGCATGTTCGCCGGTGGGAATACACTCTATGGGTCAATCGAGCTACTCGAGCACTTGCATTGATAATGGGTTGCCACACATACTGCTAGAACTAAAAGTACACTGTTTTTGTACCACTACAGTGCATGTTTGCAATCTCTGAGTGCTTTTGCATTTGTTACTGTTATGAGTTATACAGTGGAATCGCCCAAAAAATAACTTAAAAGAAATAATAATAAAAAGAAAAAGTTATTGTATGACACATTGGATATTGTGGCAGGGCTGTGCACAATGAACTTGCCAATGCCAAACAGAATAACTGAATACCATAGAGAGACAGAAAGACTTCAATAACAACAATGGCATGAAAACAATGTATGAACAACAAAGGAAAAGTCCTTGACTACTGTCATAACAATTGCACAAGCCAGAAATAAATCTTACTGTAGTGTTCCTGGGTGTTTCTCCTATGCCCTCAGACAGCCGTATCTGTTCATACCGAAACCAGGGCTTTGAACTGGCTCAAGGAAAGAAAATGAAAACCGGAAACTTTTTATATTCTCCAGGGAACAGAAATGAAACCGGAAACATTGTTATTTTTTATGTTGTGGAAGAGGAACACTTATTTGAAAATAAGGGTAACCGGTTAATACCGGTTTTATTTTGTTCCTCAATGTTTTTGTGGAAACACTGCTGTGCACTTTCCCTTCCCATCCCCCCGCCCCCACCACGCCGACAAGTGCCCTGCATCGCGCGGCTGTCCGTTGCCCGCTGCTCCGCCATTCTTCCCTTCCCAACCACGCCCGCGACGATCGCCGACTTAAATTGGAACACCGCCTGGCACGGCCAAGACCAAGCGGACAGGAACGAAATTAACCGTTGCGGGAACAATATTTTTTTTTTGTTCTAACCGGTCCTGGAACGTCAATTTGGTGGTGGAAATTCTAACCGGAAGCGTTATAATTCTGTTTCTGTTCGGAACGAAGCGATTGGGGAAATATAACGGTTCAAAGCCCTGACCGAAACTACAGATAACAATGTACATATACTTCGTGGAAGAATTTGTACTCATTGAAGCTCTCTGTTTCGTGGGTGATGGTGTATTGTGTGAAGGCAAGACTCATTCCATTTTTGCTGTTCTAGCTGTGTTATTGTTGTTACAGTTTTTTTCAATTGCTAAAACACGTTTTTCAAAACTGTGCGTTTTGTTTCAAGCTGCAAACACAAATTTCAAAACAGCACACACACATTGCAAAACTGTACCATGCCTTTGCAATAAGGTCTTGTAGTGCTCAAAACCTCTTCACATCTTCCCAAAATGGAACTTATGTTTTCATTTGGTAAACACACCGATTTTTTTCACATGACACACGTAGTTTCATTCAGTAAACACACGTATCATTTAGCTGAACACTGCAGAGCATATATAAGACACAGACGAGCAAAACTGAAAACTGTTACTGAACTTGAGTATATTTGTCATACAAAAAAATCATACATTTAGAAGTATCTATTTCTCTCATGACTTGTTCACTGTACTTCTAGTGTCGATAAACATAGGCAGTCACACACTCTCATGTACAATATGTAATCCCATATTGATTACCATATTTTAAAAATAAAGTAACTACTGTTACTTGCGTAAATGCAACAAGTCACAAATTTACAGTAAGTAAGCCCTAAGCAATGCATACGTCTGCCATCTCTGCTCACCCATTCAGTGAATGAACACAATTACATGTAATTCTTTCAGTGCCAACAAATGTACAAACTCTGCTTTACAAATCTATAATGTAAAGAAGATGGTATCTTACTGTTATGCAATGTAATAATGTAAGGTATCTGGGGGAAGAGGTTAGAATGTTCTATATTCTAAAGATTTTTTGTCTTTGGCAGTAATTATGTGTTCTGTAGGACCTTTGGTGCACTGAAAGATTTATGTAGCACTACTAGATACAAAAACTGTAGCAGTAAACAATGTGAAACATGAATATTGAAAAGCAATTACATAAGCCTATATTTATACAGTACACCCTTTCATTTGAATCATTGCCAAAATCTAACATCTGTATGGTGGATATTGTGTACTTTTATTTTACAGGGTAAAGGTAGATCTCAGGCTGAAAAAGTGTGACCACTCTTGGCTTAGTGAATTATGGATTGATGCTTTTGTAAAATAGTAAAATGAAAAATCACTCAGCACATCAAATATATCACACAAACATTCAAGAAAATGGTTGTGGCATTTCCCCTTTTTTTCCAAAAGAAAATTATCCAATTTTGATTTGAAATCCATGATTGTAATTGTGCTGCCCCAAGATAACCAATATATGAAAATCAAACATTTTCAAGCAAAACATTTTATTTTATCCTCTCAATCTTACCATGTTTTCTCTGTTGTCCATTGCTCGTTAAACAAAGTCAAGCTTCCTCTTTCGCTTTTTGCATTCTTTACGTAATTGCAAATAACTCTACTGACCCAAAAGTTTAGAGATTTGACTAGTTGTGTCTTGTCCATTGACGCTATGAGAGTTTATACGAAAAGGTTATGTGAAAAGGTGCAAAACACAAAATTGTGTTTTGTATTTTGACAACAGAGTGTAACGAAGGAAAATCAGAGTTTTAAATGATAACACAATCTGAAGTAGTGAAAATTTGAGCCAAGCAATTTGGAAAAGAAGTAAGGGTTGTGAAAATCGTGCCAAAGTTTTGCTTTTTGTGTTTTAGCAATCGAAAAAAACTGTAAATCAACACTTGAAGAGTTAAATTTAACACTGAGTGTATTTGGTCCTTATCAGATGTGGTGTTAAATTAACTCTTTCCATAGTGTTTAACTCCTATTAAAATGAACTTGAAATTGAGTAAAAAATTAACATTGGCTAAAACTGTCCGTGAAGGGATGGGCGTCTGCATCTGAGCGGACGAAGGCCGCGAGGGCCTGCGACACGGCGAGTTGGCAGCGGCGCTGCGACCCAAACCCCTGGGGTCTGAACTGAACCTCGGGCCGCGCCAAGGGTCGGGTGCCACATGAGTCACGACACAATGAAAATGGCGGTCTCTAAAGTTTGAGAGAGGATGAGATGGGTGGGACTTTGGGCGGGGTTTTGTAGAATCTAATTGACACCGTGCCTTGTAACTCTGCAAATTAACACCAACACTGGTAAATATTCAACTCTCTCTGTTGTTGTAATAACTCCGAAAGAGTCAATTAACTTTGACACTGCATATTCAACACTGCAAAATGTATTGTGCAGGTTGTAATTAACACACGGCAAAAGAATATCTGTGCTTACCTGGCGAGTGATGGGCACCGAGCACTGCACTCTCAGGCTTCCAACCCGCTCACACAGAGGAGCTTAGCTAACCTAGAGTTGGTTGCTTGTTGCTGCGGCAGCTGCACGCCTCCTGGTTCCCGGTGCCGCACTAATCAGGAGCACGGTATTTCCCGAGCCGGTGTTCCTGATAATAGTAATCGGGGAGGTTCAGCTACGTTGCGGCCCCAATCACTGCGGTTACACAGGTACTCACCGGTATAGCAACACCAAAAAGTATAAAGAGGTGACATGTAATGGAATGTCTGTAGCGTTAGTGGCTCCCGGGGAAAATGAGGGCTGGGGTGAACTGTTGTCTGTGTTGTGTAGGGATCTGTTGGGGGACTACCCTCGCGCAGGGAACACCGGCCGCACCTGACTAAATCACCCGTTGCGCTCCCGTCGCCCAACCCGACCGCCCGCACCCACAGACGGCCACCCCCACTGCAGGGCACTACCGCCACAGTGCACTACACCGGCGTGATAGCGGCAGCAGCAAATGCAGCACAGCTACCATGACGCACACACAATTCCGTAAAACAGTGTGAGTGTCGAAGGGGGCGTTTTTGGTAAATAGCTTAGTAACGTCTAACGAGTGACATATCACTTAACTAGGAGTGGATCACCTGTCAAGGGGCGCTAACGCGTTAGATTACAAAATTGCTCTAAAAGTAATCCGTTAGTAATCCGTCCGTTATTACACCCAACTCTGTTGGTGATATGGAGTTGTGTTTTCCCCAGTTGCTTGGGGCGACAGCAAAACTCAAAGGATTACATTGAGGAGGGACTAGTCCTTCCTGAATGTAGTTGCTGAGACCCTTGAAGTTCATAGTTCGTCTAGATTCGTCACTAATGGAGCAAAGCAGCGACTTGAAAGTCACCAGCATATTGAGCGACTGAATTTGATGCCTGTCATGTCACGAGTCTGAGTACTAAGTACTGAACAGCATTGCGAATGCATAAATCTTGTAATTCACTGGTTAATTTGTCTACTTGAGAGCGTAAGGCAGCGGCTTTGGGATTAGACATTTTGATAGATATGCAAACACAAAGAACGACTATTAGAATATTGTATTTGAATGTTACTATTCAAATACTGTTGATTTAGTAGACCCAGAGAGAGACAAGAAAATAAGGGTTCAAAACAATTCTGCTGTCTAAACAGAGTTCAAATGTCCACTGCGGTGGCTTCAGGATGCGGTACTCTTCTCAATGTCTTAGTCCACCAGGACGGAGACGGGTACTGGTGTAGAGGCCTTGGAGCTCAGGCTCCTTTAGATGGAGAGACGCTGGTGGTGGCTGATGAGGTCCAGGTGAAGCGGATGGCTGAGTTGCGGACGACACTCCTCTCGGTGCTCCTAATGTGCGGTCCGTAGACGTTGCGCTCCATCGACCCGCAACAACATCAAGAGTAAAGTCTCTGAAATATACTCAAACATATTTTGAAAGTTAAAAGTATAGGCTCTGAAATGTACTCAAAAGTATTTATAAAAGTAAAAAGTACTTTTATTTTGTTATTGTTTTTTTAAAATAATGTCTTACCTTGTTGTGTTAGTGTAAAGTTATGTAGTGTACAAGATGTATGCAGTTGTGTTTACATTATGCTCCTGTTTGCTCTTGTAGATTGGTGTTGTTGCACAAACAAAATAGAGTATATTTATATCATAGACTGTATATAAAGTAGACACAGCGTGCATGACGTCATCCCATTGCTTTCATCAAACTTTTTTGTGCCCGCCGACTGCTTGCTGCCATTGTTGAAAGTACCCGTATATCCGGTGCCGGGAGAGATAGAGAGAGCTATACAGTATATGAGAGAGAGACACCCCACACGCGACGTCTTCCGGTGGTACTGTCCGCTAGGAGCGCCAACGAATGAATGGGATCCTATGGGAAAAAAAGACTAACGCCAAATCTGACGCGTTTGTGAAATTATGACCCCCCTCACACAATGAACCGTTAATTATCCCAACAATACAGATTAAAACATCAATTAGAAACAATCGTTTGGTCGACTCCGCCCACTCGACTAACAGAAACACACAGAAGTCGGCACGCCAGCTGAAGCAAATGCAACGTCCATATTTATATACAGTCAATGATTCTAGTCTATAAAATGTAACAAGTCTGTTTTCAAAAATTAAGGAGTAGAAGGTACTGATATCTCCTCTTTTTGTTTATTAATTTTTTGGGCGCTGTTTTTCATTCTTTTTATTGCGAGAGATAGTGACAGGATTAAATCAGACACTGGGATGAAGAGTCGGGGAGGGGGGAGGTGACATCGCAGAAAAGCCGAAGAGGGTGTGCGAAACCGTTGCGCTGCTCGGCCTGGGGGACGTGCTCTCTAACCATTCTGTTTGTAGTCCGTCCTAGAGACGAGTTTACCCGCGAAATACAGGGGGCTGGCATTTTGTCCCATCGGGATGAAACACACTTCCGGTACCTTATTGTTGCCTATGCCAAATCTGGTACTGGACCGAAGTCCGAGCACACAAAACACAGAAAATGCACACGCCAGTTGAAAAATCCACACCACTCTGTGACCAGTTACACATCACACATTAATATTGATGAAATACAGTCAAAATCCGACTTAAAGTTACTCACCGAGTGGTCACGTGTTCTTCTGGACCAATATGTTTAAAAATTTACTTTACTACATGCAGGCTTAATGTTGACAATTTTATTGATAAACATTGCGCACTCGCTAATGTGCACTTGTGCAGCAGGTCAGCAACAAAATCCTATCCTATACACTCATTGTTCCATTCTCCATTGCATCCGTTTAAAAC
>OMKY01079133.1:2773-14850 GCA_900302395.1 Bregmaceros cantori | reverse complement strand
GCCGAAGCCCGGTCCGCGACCGAGGGGGACGAAGGGAGACGGGCGCTGGCTCGCCGCTCTCCCGCCGTGCACGCGCACACACACACACACACCAACACACAAACCAACACACACATCAACACACACACATCAACACACACACATCAACACACACATCAACACACACACATCAACACACACAGCAAAGCAGCCCGCGTTGATAAGCACACACGCTGAGACGGCTGTGCACGCGTAGACATCCAGTGGATCGTGGTGTACACACACGCTCACACGCGGCGAATGTAAACTTGTCTCACCAAGTGAGACACAAAGTCCGCGGCCAACTTTTCCTCAAATTCGTCCATTTTCTCTATTCTATCTCTATTACCTCTGCCGCTGTCTATACACGCTGTATGTTGTTGTCTCCTCTCGTCTCGAGCGAGAGAGATTCGCGGGCCGGCTTGCAAAACGGGGACCGCCCACTCTCCATCTTGACCAATCAAAGCCACGAGGTGAGTTCGGTTAGTAAGAACCAGGGCTACGGCCAGGAGGTGAGGTGGGGAGCGTCCCACCGACAAGTACCGAGGCACATTGATGACGTATTGTAGTTTTTTTAGCGCAAAAAACTACACCAAGGCGGTCTGCTCCCCACCCCACCGTGAAGTATGTAGGGCCCTTTAAGGACCCCACTGCTTCACGGTGGGGTGGGGAGCAGACCGCCGCAAAGGTGATCACGTAACCGCCGTCGCGGCGGTTTGGGTAGAAAGTGGTCATAGTCCAGATCACCGCAGTGCCCCGCCTCCCTCTGCCCCCCCCGGCGGCTCCACCTACTCTCTGACACCTCCAAAAACAGTGCTCGCGGTGCACTCTGGAGGAAGCAACAACGACACCGGTGAACACCAGCCTCCGCCCCGACCCACCACGCCGAAGCCCGGTCCGCGACCGAGTAGGACGAAGGGGCGAGGGGAGACGGGGGCTGGCTCGCCGCCCTCCGATTGATGGGTTGCGCACGCCGTCAGCGCGACTTGGGCTGTGTCGATCGGCGCGGGGGGGGGTGTCACCTCCCGTCCGACTTAAAGTCCGCGTCCAACTTTTCCTCAAATTCGTCCATTTTCTCTATTCTATCTCTATTGCCTACCTCTATTCTATTATGTTCTCTGTCGCTGTCTATACACGCTGTATGTTGTTGTCTCCTCTCGTCTCGAGCGAGAGAGATTCGCGGGCCTGCTTGCAAAACGGGGACCGCCCACTCTCCGTCTTGACCAATCACAGCCGCGAGGTGAAGTCGATTAGTAAAACCGAGGGCTGTGGTCAGAATGAGAGGTGGGGAGCGTCCCACCGACAAGTACTGAGGCACATTGATGACGTGTTGTAGTTTTTTTAGCGCAAAAAACTACGTCACGGTGTAGTTCCGCATGTTGCTGGGGACACCTATAAGGAGTGTAAAAACAAAACAAAACGACTTTGCGCGTCATTATCACGTGGGCACTACTTTATGTGTTGTTCTGTAGCAGTCCGCCCACTTGAGTGTATGCGACGCCGTACCCTGCCCGCGGCCACACTACGCCCACGGCTCTCTCTCTCTCTGGCCTACACACAAGTGGGCAACAACACATAAAGTAGTGCCGACGTTATGACGCGTGCTTTTTGGAGGCATTGTTTTTTGTGATGCAAATAAATTGCTCTTGTACACTCTCACTTTTTTGAGAAGAAAAATGTGTTCCGCAACATGCGGAACTACTTTCCTCTGGACCTAGACTGCACACTAATTCTGCTCGTCACTCGTCTAGTTGATGCCAATGTGGAATGGCGAGTCATTAGGCACCCAGGAATACTGGAGAGAGGACACAGCAGGCCGAAGCAGGACTTGGTTCGTGTTTATTTAATTTTCAGAATGGCTGGTGCAGTCCATGAGGCCATCAAACACAAAACCACCAGGGAATGCTCCATCCAGCAGGGGTGTTCAGATGCACACTAGTGATTTCAACTGGTTTTAAAAACAACAAAAAATAAAACATTCAACAATTTTAAATAATAATTCACAATTAAACATTTGGAATATAAATCAAATAAGGAAAAGTTACGGCCCAACATAACACTGTCCTCCCCCCATGAACGGAACGTTGGAAAATTAGGGGGCATGGCCTGGGCGGGCCGGCCAAAAGAGGAAGTACACAGAATGTGTGGAATTCCAAAACATATAAATGCCTGCTCTCTATGTAGGGGAGACAGACCGCAATTTTCAGACATCTCTACAACAGTAGCTAGTGGTGACGAAACAAAGAAAAATAATGCAGCAGATGAAAACCGACTGGGCGCGTCAGCGCGCACTCGCGTGGTTGCAGGCCCAGTCGCACAGGACGCGCCATGCTTTGGCGCTCGGCTCCATGATCCAACGCCACTTGGCGTCACATACACACACAATTGACTCGCGCCGCATAAACTGTCGCGCCACAATAGGAAAACGATTAATTGTCTTTCTATTCACTACAAATAAATAAAACTCATTTTATAGGCACCACTGTAATATAAAAATATATTAAACAACAAAATATGCTTTAACAAAATAAAGGTCGTTTTAATTTACGGTTTAAAAAACAAGAACGAACTATTCCTTTTAAGACTGTGTTTAAGCAGGGCTTTGAACTGATATTTTTACCCAATCGTTTCGTTCTGAACAGAAATTTAATTTTTTGGTTATGAGTTCCACCAATTAATTAACGTTCCCAAGTCAGTTAAAAAAAATCAGAAAAGTTCCCGGAACTCTTAATTTTGTTCTTGTCAGCTGAAACAATGTTTCAATGATAATCCATTATTGAAATAATCGCCAACTAATTTGATAATCGATTAATCGGCAGTGATTAATTATTTCCTGGTTTGGTAAAGAATTAGGAACATTAAAGTAACTAACATAACTGAAATATAACAAAGTCACGCCTCCATTATCCTGATTGGGCATTAAGCTTTGATATCATCAGATGTGTTTCCTCCTGACAAATAACTTAGTCGGCATATGACTTTGTCTTTCCAAAGCTAACCACTTAGCTTAACTTTGCAGCCATGTTTGAATTATTTAATTTTTGAACCCTTTTAATACTGGAGAAATATGAATAAAAAGACCTTTGAAAGAAAAAATGAACCCTTTAGGCATATTTCCGTGTCAAGACCCGTCATTTCCTCTACATACGACGCCTTATCTCAGCTCCCGCCGCAAGCCTAATTATTATAAACCAAATTAGCCAAATTATTTTTAAACAGCCAAATGAAAGCGAATTAGCCAGAGGTCAGTGGCCGTGTTTGGCATCAGCCAGTGTGTGTTTAATCTTTGTATGAGTTTGACGTGGCCCCGCAGTCGGTGGACAATTCTTTGTAGGGTTACATGCCTCCATTTCAACATTCCTCTGTTCCGACGTTTCTTCTCCCCGACAGCTTTTTTTCGAAGTTCCATTATAGACATGGTATGTTTGTTGCCCTGATATAAAAATAATAGAAATAGAGGGAATAGAGGGAGGCAATAGAATTAGAATAGAGAAAATGGACGAATTTGAGGAAAAGTTGGCCGTGGACTTGGTGTCTCACAAGTCGGACGGGAGGTGACACCGCCCCGCGCCGATCGACACAGCCCAAGTCGCGGCGTCAGTGCGCAACCCATCAACGGCGAGCCAGCGCCTGTCTCCCCTCGCCCCTTCGTCCCACTCGGTCGCGGACCGGGCTTCGGCCTGGACCCCAGGTGGTGCGTCAGGGCGGAGGCTGGTGTTTGCCGGTGTCCGTCCCCGCCCCTTCGTCCCACTCGGTCGCGGACCAGGCTTCTGCTCGGACCCCGGGTGGTGCGTTGGGTCGGGGCGGAGGCCGTTCTTATTGTCGCTTACTCCATTTTCTCTCTCCCAGAGTGCACCGCAAGAACTGTTTTTGGAGGTTTCAGAGGGTAGGTGGAGCCGCCGGGGGGGCAGAGGGAGGCGGGGCACCGCGGTGATGGACTATGACCACTTTCTACCCAAACCGCCGCGACGGCGGTCACGTGATCACCTTTGCGGCAGGCTGGTCCCCACCTCACCCTGAAAGTATGCAGGAGCCTTAACTCTAACCTTAACCAGTGGGGAGTGGAGAGAGATCGACTACCAGTGAGCTGCTGCTACTGCGGCGGAGTGGACAGAGGCTGCGCTGCTGCGGTGGCGGTTGTTTGTTCGGTCGGCTAATCAAAAAGCCGGCGCTGACACCCAGTGGGGAGGAGCATTGCAGTTCCGATGCATTGCGGTAAATGATCAGAGTGGAGAAACGCCAAAATGGGGGATTCAGGATTGGGTGCAGTACCTCCATCTTACTGCCATAGGCCGCCTGTGGGGCCATAGTAACGTATAGTGGCGGCATATAAGTAGTATCTTCGGCACTTCACCTGCATTTAGTAGTTATTATTAGAAGTTGTTTTTTTTCCTGTTGATGAAGGAGAAGTTTCCTTTGCCATGTGTTCTGTTGGGTTGACAAGGAGAGAAACGCCCACCCTGGGTGGGCGTTCTGTTGGCAGGGTGACCCAACTCCTGCAGGGAATCACAATCAGAAATTCTTTATTGAAATTATTTATTTTCCAGCAGTCCTCGCTCACAGTCCGAAGGATCGGTAGTAATACAACAGACGAGTAGATAGGTCATGAGCAAAGATTGGAAGCATGCAATTTCCAATTCCCAGAGCATACAAAGTATGTACTAAAATAAAAAATAATGTAATAAGTAATATAATAACGAATATATATGAACCTGCGATGTGAACTGTTGTTGTTGGGTGGATTGCCGACCATAGTTTGCTTTTATCATAGTTTCACTGAAATTTATTTGTTTAGGGAGGAGCTAGGGCCCCTGGAACTTAGGTGTCCCACATTAGGCAGTGGCCCACATTAGGACAATCCACCCTATTTAAAAAAAAAACAACTTTAAAAAGAAGTAGATGTACTGTATTATTTCTGTCTGTCAGCATGGAGATAACTTATAGCCACCATAGAGTTAGTGTAGCCTTCGTTTCACCTCCTCACCCACTCTTCTTCTCTCTCCAAATTGGCACGTCTCTCCGGTAGACCCCCCAGCGCATGACGTGTCGGACACGGTTATTACTAAGCTATGAGCGCTGTGGCAGAGTGTTCTCAATATTTTATTTCAGCAAGTCGGCCAAGACTTGGGATGGAGGACACAGTAGCTCGGACGCTCTAACGCGGTGTTTCTCAGTTAAGTACACTGAACAAAACGTTGAATTTTACACTTATACATATATACATTTCTTTTCCAACAAAGTATTGTATAAATTGTGATTCAGATAATAAACCATTTCATCAGCAAAGGTATGTAAACATAAATTAATTCCTTTCAGGTGCTAAAATATATTATATACTAATTATATTCGTTGATACTTTCAACAATTTCCAAACTCAGGTAATGAATTTCGGAGAGAAATATCATTTTTTATATCTTTACAGTTTAGACAGTTTTTCGAAGAATGTTATTTATTTATTTTATTTTTTTAAATGTTTTTTTCCAGCCCATTCAGGCTGTTTTTTCCAAGCTTTATTTACTAGGGTTAGTGGAAACAGGTGAAGATGGGGGGAAGACATGCGGGAAATACGCCGGTGGCGAGATTCGAACCACCGACTCACCGAGCCATTGAGGCAGATGCGTGCTTTCCAGCACTCTGCCTAACCGACTGAGCTACTGGGCAGCACAGAAGAGAGTTATTTTAACAAATGCAATTTGCAAATAGTTGTTTACTTATGTAATAACCTTTAAGAACATAAATCAGACTCCAAATCACAGCTCGCAAACTGATTAGCTACTGAGTTGCTCACATGTTGGCAGCAACACCTAGCAGTCTATTGCAATGTAGAAACACAACTCAAGCAGCTTAGTGGTAGTCTTCCCCGCGGGAAACCTGGGATCGCGCCCCCCTTCCGGCAGATCGGCAAAATATATATTCAGAGCGTGGCCCTACCACCGTTTCAGAACCACTGCGCTAACATGCTGTCTTTCTGGTATTCTAAGTATTATACATATAGTAATCAATTCAAAACGAGAATGTTTTCAGTATATTACTTCAGACATCTGTTGTGGCACGAGTCGTCCATGGACGACGCAGACCGGACGACGCCCTCCACACATTGCACACCATACACCTGCTGCTCGTTCCCGCATCCCGGCTTGGATCGGGGTTGGCACTACACCCACATAAAACGAAGACGCTGCTCTGGGTCTGGCGCGGCGGGATAAAATTCCCTTGGTAGGTACTTGACCAAGGTGAACCGTTATAGTACTACGTTGTTCCTGTTTGGACAACTCCGTTAATCCTGTGACGAGTCCTGTGGTGTTACTTACCGTGTGCGCTGGTAGAGATGTAACTCTCTCCTCCTCTGTGTTACCATTGATCCGGAATGGTGAACGGATCTCCACGTCTCTCCACCTCACCCGGTTCGTCTCCCGAGATTGAGTATCTCATCATCTAGTCTCACTTCTACCAACATTCCTACCTCACCATCGGGGACACTCATGCTACGTCTCCTTAGATAGTCTTGTATATAAGTATAGTTTGACTCACCTTGAGTATTTACTATTTCTACATCCATTAATATATAGTTTCTAACTCCACTCTTGTCTTGTCTCTTGGGTCCTTATTAGTTTATAGTCTTGTATCATAACAACATCAATATCAAATAATCTGGCTGTGAAGTGAAACATTGAACCTTCTGTAACAAAATGCATTTGAGGCTTTTTATTATTATTTCGTTTAGGTAGGGTGGATTGCCCTAATGTGGGCCCTTATTCGCATCTTCCTAATGTGATGATCCAGTGAAATGTAGTGTTGAACAGTTGAACTTCATGTTAGACACATTACCATAGTTTGTTTTTACCATTGTTTCACTGACATTCATTAGTTTAAGGGAGGAGCCAGAGACACTGGAGCTTAGGTGTCCCACATTAGGCAGTGGCCCACATTAGGGCAATCCACCCTACAGTGAAATGTAGTGTTGAACAGTTGAACTTAATTTAATGTTAGACACGTTAACCATAGTTTGTTTTTACCATAGTTTCACTGACAGTCATTAGGGACGATCCAGAGGGACGATCCACTGCCTAATGTGGGCCACATTAGGCAGTGGCCCACATTAGGGAAATCCACCCTATATCCTAAGAAAAAAATTGTAAATTCCCTTTAAAAAATAAAAATGGTGCTCGCCCAAATTCTCAAAGTGGGCAGCGTTTCAGGATGCTAATGAAAAGCTCGATGCTGCCAGTCGTCATGGCGAGGTGAAGTGGAGCAGCGACTGTCAAACCGAACTGGGAAATTAAAACGTCTCCCCAACGTCCCCCACGCGCATTATTTTAGAATTTCATTAACCTGGCGCAGACGTTCCGCGGCCACCCGAGGTCAAGTCGTTTTTGCACGTGCATTAGATTGTACCCGAGCTTCTGTCGACTCCAGCATCGAGTCTTGCTACACTCGTACGGTGTCACTTAAATTACTTCTTTTACTAGGCTGTTATTTTTATTGTAGTATATTCACACTGTTAGTATATGTTTTCTACTATATTACATTTACTGTACCAGCGTGTGAACCAAATGACCAAAGTCAATGTACAGTTGTGTTTTAGCCTTAGATATGTATATAATAGGGACGTCGCATTCGCTTCAGCCGGCGTGCCGACTTCCGTGTGCTCCTGCTAGTCGAGTGGGTGGAGTCGGCTACCAAAAGCACAGAGCCAATGGGATTTACAATAGAAATATACCAATTTTAGCAGGCCGTTTAACCTATTTAAAGATATTTTCTAATTGATGGTTTAATGTATATTGTCGGGATAATTAACGGGTGATGTGTGAGGGGGGGTCATAATTTCACAAACGCGTCAGAATTAGCGCTCATATTTTTTATCTCAGCTCCATTGGATCCCATTCATTCCGACTCTGTCGTTGGCGCCACTAGCGGACAGGGCCACTGGAAGAAGTCGTGCGTGGGGTGTCTCTCTCTCATATACTGTATAGCGCTCTCTATCTCTCCTGGTACCGGATATACGGGCACTTTCAACAATGGCAGTCGACGGGCACAAAAAAATTTGATGAAAGCGATGGGATGACGTCATGCACGCTGCGTCTACTTTATCTACAGTCTATGGATGACGTCATGCACGCTGCGTCTACTTTATATACAGTCTGGCTGACGTCATGCACGCTGCGTCTACTTTATATACAGTCTATTGTTTTAGCCACGACCTGGCAGTAAAATTGCCAAAGATTCTGATTCTGCTCTTGCCATACCTTGATTCGCATTCAGTGCTGCCAAAGTTACTAGTAATAAAGTAGGCCTATGCAGTTGTCTCCGTCTGCCGAAGGTTTATTCCTGAAAATAAAGCTCCAAAAATAAATTATTATTTGTATTATTATTTAGGGCTGTAAATATTATTCCAAGTACTTGAGTAATCAATATTAAATCGAATAATCTCCTTTTTCGAGGTTGCACAGACAATTTTAAATGTGTGATCAGTTCATAATATCTCCTCACATATTCAACGCTGCCTCTCTGTATATGAAATGTTTTTGGTATTTCAAGTTATTATTTTGCTATTTTGGAGGTTGGGAAACGGCCGTGAGGCTGGGGGGAATCAGGCACGATGGGACAACTCCAAGTGCTCGATGTGATATGGTTATTCACATAGGACCGGGTCACAAAGAGGCAGGTCGCTATGGGCTCACTCCTTTTATAGACAGAAACACAGAACCTTCCAGGCATGTGATGTCACAATGACAGGCTGACAGCCACCGGCCAGCCCACAAGTGAGACATGTGTCAAAGATTGCATCAGCTTACAACGCTTGACCAAGTCCTGTGTAAAGCTCGATAAATCCATTAATGTGGGGTCACCACACTATTTTATTTTGGTAGCTTTCATTGAAGGCAATATGTTTTTCAGTTTGTTTTTGTGGCAGCTAGTCACAGCTCTTATGCCTTGAGGTGAAAATGGTTGTTAATAAAGAAGTTAGTTGGTCATTCATTATCCAGTGAAATATCATAGAAATAATTTTCTATTGAATATTCATAATGGCTACAAAACTCAGAAAAATGTTTTTTTTTTTCTGAATAATAAAATTAAAACATCTTGTTAGAGTAATCGATTACTAAAATATTTAATAGTTGCAAGCCCTGCTTGATATGTTCACATGTGTTGTCCCGGAGGCTAACTGTAGGGGGCAACCGATGTTCTTAGCCATCGGGTTGCAAAATTGCGGTTTCCACCACCAACAAAGTCAATGCTACGGCGTGGTGCGCACTGGCATTCGTGATGATGGTTACGGAGAAGTCTTAGAAAACCATTTATTGAGGAGTACACGACACGTGGCATTTTCTCTGCTTTGTAATATTGTCATCATTCAAACCGACGCTCCCAGCAGATGACTCAACAGCTGCAGAACGTTGGGGTGTGAGTCACACGATTGCCTCGGTAAACACAAATTACTTATTCTCAATTTCATTTTCCAGGGCTTCTACAGCTGTCCTAAAACTAACTAATAAAAACAAACCATTCTACCATTTTTTCCTTAAAAATAAAATAAAAAAAATCATATTTTAATTAAGTTTGGCTGGTTGAAGTTGAAGAAATAACATTAGATAATATTACATACTGTTTGGGGGGATGAAAATCATATGAAGAGCATATCTCTTGTGTGTGTTAACAAAGATATTTAAAAAAAGCTGCAACTAAGAATTAATAAAACATTTGTATTGACAATTAATTAATCATTTTTCCTTTAAAATCACATGCACGGAACACTGGTAATGTATAGGTAATCTTAGGACAATGAAGAGAATGTTTCAATTTGAATTTTCGGTGGTCTATCTCTTTAACAGTGTTCAGTATCCAATCGGATGGGCGTGGCCAGGACACTGGGAATGAAGGCTGGCATTGGGAACAACATATATTTAACACATTTGAGTGGAGAATAAAAACAAGGAAACAATCATTGCCGATTAATGGATTATCAAATTAGTTCCCTATTTTTTCAATAATTGATTAACACTGATTAATTGATTTAATCGTTTGCAGCTGTTAAAAAACCATGAATTTCCCAGAGAGAGTGAGAATCTCTTTATTTTAAAAGCAGTGATGTTCGGGTATAATTTTGTGGCCTTTCAAACATCAGCGCAAATTGTGTGAAAATGACTGGCATGGAGGGTTTGCAGGTAATTTAATGTGTTAAATGCAAACAGGTGCAGGCACACACACACACGTGGTGATGGCAGACGCAAAACGCTTCCAGCCGAACGCTGCAAACAGCCTGCCAGATAGCATCGGTCGCTTGTCATTAAACATGGAAGAACACAAAAAATAAAACATTGAATCAACTGCCAAGAAAGTGGTGTGAATTGTAAAATGATTTTTTTTTTCATTGATAGAATGTGAATAATTTAATTTACGTTCATTTAAGTTATAAAGCAATCTCTCTCTCTCTCTCTGGAACACATTGATATGAGTGATTTGTTAGTTGTTTTAAAAGCATTTATTATACACACTCACAAAACCAGCAAAGAGAAAAGTGACATATCTTTTGTCCAGCCCATTCAGGCTGTTTTTTCCCCCAGCTTTATTTATTAGGGTTAGTGGAAACAGGTGAAGATGGGGGGAAGACATGCGGGAAATACGTTGGTGGTGGGATTCGAACCACCTACTCACCGCACCATTAAGGCATATGCATGCTTTCCAGTGCACTGCCTAACCGACTGAGCTACTGGGCAGCACAGCCTGGGGCCCATACCAACCCGGTAGTAGGCACGGACATCAAAACGAATGCAGTGTCCATTTTTATATACCGTCTATGTGTGTGACGCAATGACTCAAGGCATTTCTATCCCCATCCCGTACTCCCTATATAGTGCACTAACTTATAGTGCACTCAACAGCAACAACCAAAATTTCAGACACTAAGAGTGGGTGCCGTCACAATTATTATAACATTGGAAAATTCAACAATCATCACAGAAAGTCAGAAGTACTTAGATTCATAATTATTTGCCGTGGGCGGTCACTATTGACTCGCACCGTGCCATATTTTGGAAAGGCTTATTAGACCACGAGGGTTGTGGTCTTAATCGCAGTTTCTTGTCTCCTGTCTTAAAAAAATGCAAGCCACTCTTAACGTATTTGTGTGTGTGTGTGTTAGGGCTGTGTTCAAAAAAATCGATCCACGATCCAATATCGATTCACGCTCAAAAAAACCGATATCGATCCAAAATGTGTGGATCGTTTTTCTCCAGGCGACTGGCACTATTTTTTTCACGCGGAGGAATACTAGGCGGCGGCGCCGGGAAAACGAAACTTAAGGCGGCTGGCGGCCAAATGGCTGAATCAGCAGCATCTTTAAAAACACCACCTGGATTGAAGGCAGATGTTTGGAAACATTTTGGATTCAAAAGCTACAAGGACAAAGATGAGTTGGACAAAACAAACGCGGTGTGCAAACTGTGTCGGCGAGATGTACCATATAGTGGCAATACCACCAATCTCCGAAACCACGTAGCCAGGCACCACGGCGACCTGGCTAAACCTACCTCATCGAGCCAAACCGCACTTGAAAGGGCATTTTGTGTGAAATTCCCATCGAATTCGACGCGTGCCTTATCGATCACCGAGGGAATCGGAATATTCATTACCAAAGACCTCCGACCATACAGCGTGGTGGAAAATGCTGGATTTCGACTACTCATGGAGAGGCTAGAACCACGGTATGTGGTGCCCAGTCGCAGACATCTCAGCGAAACGGTCATCCCACAAATGTATGGGAAAACCAAAGATGCCCTTCTGCATTCACTTCAACTTGCCGAGAGGGTGGCGTTAACCTCGCTCGGTAACGCGGTGAACAGTGTTCACCGCGTTACCGAGCGAGTCTGCAGCGCTGAACACAGACATTCAATACGCTGCGAGACCCGCAGCAGCAGAGGACTCGCAGCGTGACGTTCTCTCTGCCGGTTTTGAAGTATTTGCGCCGGTTCACTTTGACGGAAACCAAACCATCCATACAATGGATGTTGAGTTTAGCCTCCGACATGGCAAACGCCAAGTGTTGTTGTTTGGTCAAC
>OMKY01079054.1:0-10913 GCA_900302395.1 Bregmaceros cantori | reverse complement strand
TTAGTCTATTTCTCCCCTTCTCCCCACAATAAATGAATGAATGAATGAGTAACTTAATGTTTGTTTATTTACATGTTGATCAAACAAATTGAGACTGGTTGTTAATTCTTCAATGACATGTTGAGTGATGTTGAGTGGCTAGGCCAAAAACCATATTGGCTATCGGTTAATATTTTTAATTTATCGATGAAGCTGTCCAATCTGTCACTAATACTCTCTTTTGAACAGTCATGAAGTGTGAGCTGCTGGGACAAGGGAGGGGGCACTTCCCATTCACCAGTTGCCAGCCAAGACCAATGGAGGAGGGCTTCTCCAGATCTAGGTTGTAACAGAGCTGGCAGTAAGTAATGTAGTTTGCCCTTTCCATATGAAGATCCAGCACTTGATCATCAGGTGGGAGATGGATTGTACACTTCTATAAATGCCTTCATATCACCTCTAACCTTGTCTTCTAACTCTAGACTATCACTTACTCACCCCAGTGGCTCTCTTGCCTCACGACCATTCATCACCTTCTCCAGCACCTTCTCCAGCAACTTGAACAAAGACATCCGTGTCCTTGCAGTCTGGTACAACTGTTCCAGTGTAGCTTCTGGTCCTCAACTACCATAGCCAGAGAACAGCATTGTATCTGCCTCTAGATGATTGAAGACACAGTCCCCATTAGCCACACCAGTTCTCAGGTTGGTTGATGTTTTCCCTCACAGTATATGATGTCACCCTGCATTCGACCAACTTCAGTTTTTAGTTGTTCCTTTAAAAGCTTCTGCAGTCTGACCTTGTTCCCTGAATTAACAAAGAGTTTGTTGAACTCAGAAGCTCCTGGGAATGTGTCATTGAGCTTGGGAAAATCATTTCAAATGTTTGGATGTTTTGCTGCCTGCCGATCGTGGTCATCATCATTAATGCTGAAGGGAAAGTCATACTTGTCATTGAGGAGGATGATGAGGTATGCTGGTGTGGCATGAGTAGATGATACACAGATTTTATACAGGTACTCCAGCGGTATTCCAAGCCTTACTGCTTCCAAGTCTCACGGTCCTCAGGGTGGCTAGCTGCCAGATCAGCCCCATGTCCACATGACATGGCCTTGTGTTTGCAATAACTGGGTCTAGTTTGAATAACTCTAACAACTTCTCTTCACAGTCTTGCACATTGACCCATCTATGTTGTACCGTGAAAGGCACTCCTCATTTACCCTCCGCTCAAGAGCCAACTCAAGTTAAATCATACCTGATCCCTCTGCCAGGTCCACCAGGGCTGCCAGCCCCAATCTTCCCATCTGGGCCACCTTCATAGTTGCACCATATGGGGCACAGATTATTGCTAGTGAAATCTAGCCTCATTCTTTTTGATAGTTGAACACTCTTCTAGAAGGGCTGAATGCTGAAATGGGCCATTGGGAAGTGCTTTGGTGAGGCAACTGGTTTAGACTGTAATGATGTTAGTGTAGGTGAGGAGATCTCAAATGGCTCAGCGTCAAAATCTTTCATGCATGCCTGTAGGTCCTGAACAGCCTTCTCATCTTTCTTCATCCTCACTGGCCAACCATCTCCAATAACCAAGGTTGTTATATGCCATCCATCCAGGCAACATATGTGGGTTGATGAAATGTACTCTGAGCAATTTTTTGCATGGCAAGCATCAAAAGGTTGTTCCAAAGAGTCAGACATCTCTAGGAAAGAGACCCAGAAGTCCCTCATGTTTGTGTCGGCTTTCTCAAAAAACTCAAAAACTCTTCATCAGCTCTTTCATGTGACCATCATTCTCAATATCATTGTGGGATTGCCAAGATTCAGTGAGTCCATTGCGTACAATAGTGAGGTTCTCCTTGATGTCCTCTGATAATTCTTCATGCTCATGCATGGATCATGGCCTCTTTCCACAGCAGGATGCAGGCCAATCCCCACCTGTTGTGCTTCCTCCACTACTACCCCTGCTGTGTCTGTCATGCCAGAGCACTTGGATCTCTTGTAGTTAGCATAGAAGCAGGGCATTTGCTGGTGGAAAGCGCAGATAATTGGGATGATATTCTTGAACATTTCTGGATTCTCCATTTTGAGCAGAATGGAATATTCTTCTTGGGCATTACCCTACTAGCTTCTCCATGATATCATTCACTGGCTTGGAGGTTGTTTGTAGGATGTATGGTAGTAAGGCTTGCTTTTGTTGGTTGGTGGATGACAGCAGGACTGGTAACCACTGTGTCCTGGAACCCACTGGTCGAAAGGTGTAGTCTTGTACCATCATTGTCTACAAGCAACAGTGCATGCATCACAGAACAAGCACATTGTAGCTGTGCCGTTCACTGATGGATCTACCTTCGGATGGTGGCTCACTCTTGCTGCCAGGGGGGCATGTGTACTGGTGGACCTTTGGCAGCTTAGTACACTTTTGCCTCAGCTGTGCAGGTATGTCCTTCTTCTTTGTGAACTTTGCAGCAGGCTTTTCATCTGGTTTATTTTCATAGCTCTGTGGCTGCAGATACATAACATTCGTTCGATGGGCTCCTGTTAAGTAGCCTGTCATGCTATCAATCCTGAAGGCATATTGTTGATGATTACAATGGCTGGTTTGCTGTCCGAAATCGCCCGTGGAAAGATTGCTGATGCCTAAACATCCATAGAGAAGCAGCATGTTTCTACAAGATCTTTACTCCTTGTCATGCCATGGAAACTTTCACCCAGGTTGATAGCAGTGGTGGTGCGCTGTCCAGTAATGTGGTAGCTGATCATGGAGGCCAGACTTACGTGTGGCAGGGCTGCGGTCAGCAGTTTTCACTCTGAAACTAACTCAAAAGCTTCAAAACCAATTTGCCAACCTCTCCGCCTTCCTCAAGATGACCAATGCTAGGTGGCCAGGGGACAGTAGGTGTATCTTTGATTTCCTCCACACCTTACTGTCCATAATGCAACTCAGCACAAGCAGCACTTTCATTCAAGTCTAATATGAAGATTATATGACCATATAGAAAAATTGACCTTTTTGACTGAAAATCTGCCCCAATCTTGGATTTGAGGGTAAAAAAAGAAGGAAAATCATTACTTTTGGATTCCCAAAATGTCTCAGAAACCATGTACTGTGCAGCATTTTAGGCAAAATCATTGAAAATATTTTTTCCAATAAGGCGGATGGTAGCCATTTTGGATTTGGGGCTCTAAAAAAAATCCCCGCGTTTTTGAGAAGGCATGGGGGCTAAATTTGTTTTATATCATTCATAGATGATGATTCCACTGAGAAACCAATCTTTCCTCTCCACGGTCACGGAAATGCTAAAAATTACCCAACTATAAATTCTTTGGTCACATTGTGAGAAAGGAAAGTTTCCAGAGAATTCTACTGGATGTAAGACTTGATGGGAAGAGATGCAGAAGATTACTAAGATTGTCTTGGGCAAACACCCTCAGGCCTTACTTGTGCAGGCAGTATGAAGAGATCAGAACAGAAATAACTGGCCACGCTGTGGCATCCAACCCCCATCATGGTGACGGAACATGATGATGCGCCACGAGGCACACTTGCCATTGTTTGCGTCTGAGTTTGGTTGCATTTTAAGATTTCCCTCGGGGCATCCAGTCCCACCTATCTACTCTAAGGTCTGATGCGATATGTTATCACAGTGTTGTCACAATTAGTGTTGTCAATAATTTGTCAAAAGTAATCAAATTAGTGATTACTGACTACTTATTATTATTTTTTTAATGCTTTTTTCCAGCCCATTCAGGCTGTTTTTTCCCCCAAGCTATATTCATTAGGGTTAGCGGAAACAGGTGAAGATGGGGGGGCAGACATGCAGGAAATCCGTCGGTGGTGAGACTCGAACCACCAGCACTCTGCCTAACCAACTGAGCTACTGGGCAGCACGATTACTTCTTTTGAAAGGAGTTGAGTTAAAGTATACTAACTGCCCTGTCAGCACTCTGGACCTGAGTGCTGACACACTTTAAATAACTAACTTAATCAATACTTTATTTATTGGAAGTTAAATTTTCATTTAACCTGGCTTAATGTACTGCACGCCTTCTCTTAAGTGTGTGGGTTATCGCATGTGTTATCACAAGGTGCATTCGGGAACTGTGAAGTAACAAGTATCTAAATTTACTTTGATAAGTAACTTTAATCTGATTACTTGTCTAGGAAAAGTAATGTGTCAGATCACTATAGTTACCGGAAAACGCACTAAAATTGAAGTAACTGGGTTACTGTCACTTAACTACTGAATTACTGAATTACCGAAGTCCTGATCACTATACACAGTAAATTTTGCAGTGTTAAATATGCACAGTCAAGTTTATTGAGTCTTTCAGAGTTATTACAACATCAGCGGGAGTTGAATATTTACCAGTGTTGGTGTTAATTTGCAGAGTTACAAGGTGATGTGTCAATTAGACTCTACAAAGCCCCGCCAAAAGCCCACCCACCTTGTCCTCTCTCAAACTTTAAAGAACGCCATTTTCATTTCATCTTGTTAAACACAATGGAAAGATTTATTTTAACAGCAAATCTAATAAGGACCAAATACACTCAGACACAGTGTTAAATTTAACTCTTTAAGTGTTGATTTAATACTGCGAAATTTACTGTGTAGTGTTACACATTTGTAATAAGATGCTGGAATATAGTCTTCATGGATTTCATGAAACAGTGTGCTTGTGGTGGGGGAATTGAGGCCCAGGGATTGCCAGTTATCCAAGGGGCCCTTGTTTTCTTTGTGACGTCGTCGCTACTGTGTTGTTTTGCGATGGTCTATGCAAAAATTCCATGAAAATGTTCCGCGATATTGTGTAATCGAGAGTGCGTTTACCAACGCATCCAGGCAAGATGACTGCTTCAGGGGGTCTTTCTTCGGTCAGTTTTTGTTGAAACAGGGAGAATACCAAACACCGGACAACAAGCCAAGACGCTGTGTGAAGCTGGAAGAATGAGCTCTGGAGTGTCAAGTCATATATCATTATTTTCAGAACAACTGCGGCAACACAAAAATCTATATGGCGAGGCAATGCTATTATTCCTTCACCCGCACTATGCGATGAAAAATGTCACCCTTAATCATTCCACGCAATGTCAGAATGAATGCATTTTTATCTCGGAAATTCCTTCACCAAAGATATACATTCAGGGGCCCACTCATCCACTAACAAACTGAAGATTTTATAGCATTTTAGTAAAATGTCTACAGTCATATATGTAAGTCATATAGATTTATATTTGTTTATTTCTTATTATCCCCACATAAATTTAAAAAAATGAGGTTTTATAAAATTCACAACAGACCGGAGGACCCCCTTTTTATCCAAAAAAGGGATACCCCATTTCAACCACTTCTCCGTAAAGACGATGCATCACAAAACTATTTCAACATTCTAGGCCCTAGGGTGATAGGTACTTCTGACAGAAATAAGCCCCAATAAGTATGTTTTATGGGTTTTATCCATGGTTATTTGGTGCAATGGTACGCTTCTGGCTTGGGTCTCTGCAGGTTAAAACCACGGGTCTCAATACAGTGCTCGATACAGTGATGTAAAAATGTACGTGTTGTTTCAATGTAGATATAAATTTAAAACAATAGCCTCACGCTTGTTGTGTACTGTCTGCCGCCAAGTTTGGCGCGGTTCCAGGACCACGTGACGTCTACGTTGCCTAGTGGCGGCAAACAAAAACCGCGCGCGTGCTGGTGCGTGCGTCATAGTGATAAGACGGGAGCGTCTTCTCACCGTTATACATATACAGTAGCTGTCTGGACTCTGGGGCACAAAGTGTTCCTTATATAAGCTGCTATCTCTGTGAACAGGGGCCATATGTCTACCAATGGCTATAGAACCCGTTTAAAGAAACCAGTGAAGGGGGAGTTAAGGGAGCTAAAATAAACGTAGAGGGTTTCCTAAAATTAAACGTTTTTATTGAGTCAAATGTCGTATGAACCTCGATATTGCATATGTAATTACGCGCACACGTTGCGTGTTGTGTGCGGAGATGACAGAGAAAACCGTTCAGGTTTAGTCGCCTATATTATTACATTCCGTCTCAAACATGAGCCTATACCTCTGCAAACGGTGGATATATAGATTATGCACAGATGGGTGACCCACGCTATAGTTGAACAAAGGGTGGAATAATCAGTGTTAGAAATAGGTGTGGTGGAGAGGGGGGGTCGAGGGTTTGCGCACGACGTTGAACCCTCCGAAATCCTTGAATGCAGGCCCTGGTAAATGCGTGAATAATTATTTATTTTCTTATTCAACGAGCAAACATGCGAAATGTATCCACAATGCATGTTTGAAAACCATGTTTTACAAAACGATTGTATACTTTTGCCACGTATATTTGGAGCCCCACGCGAGCTTGGACTCATAAATGGCACAATTAATATACTTTCTGCTTAATCTTATATTGCACTTCTATGTAGAATAGTGGTATTTCTGTTGCTGTGGTGTGACTATAGATTGTAAGATTTTGACAAAGCATATATGAATGATGACAAATCTAACGATCTACTTGGACGCGTGCGTCATATATCCCTGGCAAGACGCAGACAGGAGGTAGCTGCATGCATTAGGGTCTAACGTCCCCCCCCTCCTCTTTGTCCGGCCACTCTATCTCCCCTCTTGATCCCACCCGTCTTGTCCCGTGGGGGTTTGGCGTTGGGGCGCGTGCAGAAAGTGTGCCTATCACTTACAGCAGACGGCGATGCTTTGTTTGTTGGGCAGCGCGCCAATTTACTGTGGTTGAGGCTAAAGATATACTACGAGGAATTATTTAAAGTTACAAAGCTTAAAGTGAACATAATGTATTTAGGCAGTCTAGGTGGTGTGACGACTGCAAGCGTGGATTGCATTTACGCAATTTAAAAAGTAACGATACTGGACTTAGTATAGGGTCCCGTGCACGCGTGCGTGTGTGAGCATATGCGTTTAGTGTTTCTAGCAATACATAGACACGCACGGCGTAGCGTGGATGCCACGACGCGTCATCAGACAAATCCAAGGGGAACTTTAAAACGCCAAAAAGCGACGATACTATTGGACGAACACATCGAGACACGCGAACCCACGCCACGGGGAACGGGGGGGGGGGGGGTTGGGGGGTGTGTGTGAGGGGTGTGGGGGGGGGGGGGGGGGGTATTCCGTTGAGTGTGTGAGTACATGTGCGTGTGCGTGTGTCGTTCTGTGTGTAGTGTATGGGTGTTTATCCGGGAGATTCACATTCACGAATACACATGTATACTCATCAATAAAATATTGGTGATACGTTAAGAATACGGGGTGGGCGCAATTTGAATGCATTGTCATTAATTCTGAGCAGTCGATTGTGCATTGGGTTTCCAGCGATACAGACACGCCTGATGTCGCGTGGACGCCATGACACGTCATCAAACAACCCGAGGGGAACTTTAAACACGCCAAAAAGCAACGATTCTATTGGACGGGGACGTTGAGACAACCGAACCCACGCCACGCAAATGTGACGGGGTTGGGGAGGGAGGGGGCGGATTTTATGTGTGTACGTGCATGTATGTTTGTTAGTCTGTGTGTGTGTGTGTGTGTGTGCGCGCGCATGCGAAAGTGTGTGCGTAAAAGGCGCACGACAAGTGCGAATGTAAGTGGAAGAAGGGTGTGTGTTTTGGGAGGGGGATAATTTGAACATTGTGAAATATGAAGGCAGTTCGGGTTGTTCGTTAGAGAGGAGGGAGGGGGGCACCATCTGGCCTCCGTGGCTCGTGCTGCACGCGTGGTTCTCATCGGTTCCCGTGGCGTGTAGTCGCACTCTCGGCACTGGCCAATTGTTGCAAGCCCTGATATCGTGGCTCAAGGTCGCCCCCTATGAGCGCACAGGTTGAATTGCAACTCCAAAACGCAATAAAGGTAACATATGAAATGAGTTTGTATAAAATATAAATACACACAACATGAATACATTCATCCACACACACACACACACACACACACACACACACACACACACACACACACACATATTGTTCACATTCAAAATGAGAACATTGAGGTGATCAAATCACCTCAATCAATTAAAAAACAACAACATCAAGTGTTCAGACAATGTTTAAACGTTTAGAATGTTTAATTCAATGCATTTCTTTGTATGTTTAATTGTCTCCATCAATATATCAGTAGTATTTGCACAGGATCTCTTGATATCACGCATCAATGCATCGACGTGATGGAAGAACATTAAGATATAAAGAAATACATAAAAACAGGGAACTCATTTTGGAATTATGTTACACGTTGAACAATAGGGTATGAGCAGTGTTTTTCAGACAGAAGCTTGCATAATGAACCTTATGTGAGACGTCCGAGCAAGCGTCCTAACGCGACACGAACACAAACACGCGCATTGACACACACACACACACACACACACAAACACACAAACACACACACACACACACCTTTGGTGTATTGAATGGAAAAAACGGCATATACGGAATGTCGTGACTATACCCGTTAACGACGAGGCCAGATGGTCATGTCACTTATGATGCCTCACTGCTGTTGTCTATTCACAAGTCTGCATTTCAAACTACTTGATTTAGCTGGGGGGCGTGGCGGTGACGCACCACACCGACGCTACTGACTAGCATAAAAGCAGCGCCCCGGCGCAGAGGCACCACACTTCTTCTGACATACACCTTGACCACACACGCCTTCTAGCATCTTCTACACAAAGAACAAAGAGACAAAGGACGCAATGTCTCCGTCCACCTTCACCCCAGCACCGGCACGGATGACCGTGGCGAAGAGAAAGGAAGCTCTCGAGCTCCGAAAGGTAAGGACGCACCTCCATGCTGCACCGCGTGCGCATTTTACGCACGTTTTACGCGCATATATTGTGTATGTTTATGTGGTGTACATACGGTGTGGTGTGAATACGTGTTTCTAAATTCGCCTTTTTGTTGCTTTGCAGACAATAAAGCCGTTGGTGGAGAAGCGCAGACGTGCGCGCATCAACGACAGTCTGGACCACCTGAAGAGCCTCATCCTGCCCCTCACAGGCAAAGACGTAAGTTTAAAATAATCATTTAAACACAACACCCAATCATACATAGTGCAATTGCATTGCTACACGTGTTATATAGTAAACTCAGCAACCTTAAACGCTATAATTATAGTAAAAGAGAACACTTCAAATGAATTTCAAAATTCAAACAAAATTCAACCATTTCATGATTTATAATGTCTACAGTACGCCAATTGAAGCCAATTCAGGAATTGAAACAGAAAAAACATATCGTCCTTATATTACAGATGAACTCATTTGATGTACATGTTTAACACGGTCTCCTACCCTCTCTCCCACAGAAATCCCGCTATTCCAAACTGGAAAAGGCAGACATCCTTGAGATGACCGTTCGATTCCTGGGTGACATTCAACCCGTGAACCACAAACGTAAGTTTCACTAAGATCATAAATTACACTTGCGTGATTTATCTATCGATTCAATGACATAGGTGAAGGAAAAACAACAACAAATGTAAACACAATAATAACTAGAGCTCTTTCGATGGAATTCTAGGCTACAACAAATAAACTACTTGAAAAAGCGATGTAAAACATTCACATGGTACACGAAGTCTGCATTGACGGTGAATTAAAGGCATGTTAAATCGAGGCATTAACAACGAAAATGTGCGCGCTGTTTTCTTCAAGTAAATAAGTAGTTAAAGTAACGTGTATTCCCTTCTGCTCACATAGGTACTGACAGCTACAAAGACGGTTACAAAGCATGTCTGGACCGCGTGTCGGCGCTGCTGCCGCAAACCAACATGGACCAAGACGCTCGTCAACGGGTCACCGAGTTCATCCAGAAGTCACGCTCCACGGCGGTCGTCCCGTCCACCAGCCACGGCTGCTCCTGTAGCGCCCAGCAGCGGCAGGCCGACGTAGACCTCCCGCAGCTTCAAAAGAAACTGGCGGCGCTCCGAAATAGCCTCACGCAGCCCTGGGCTGCACCCTTGCAGTCGACCTGTGCGAACAACAATGCCGGAGCCGTCCAGCTCGCAGCTCAGCCCGTGAGATCCGAGATGTGGAGGCCCTGGTAGACTATATTCCAAGAATGTATATACCTGGACTCTATCGCTACAAGAATTACCATTTACAACTTGAACTAGATATATGGTTGATGCTGTGTTCTTGTCATATATATACTTTTTTGCATGTATATTTATTCACCTCATATTTATTTCACGACACGGCTCTGTAGGTGAGCCTAGACGTTGGAATATAATTCAGTTAAGTATCATATACTTACTCTTTCTACAGCCGTGCTTTTGTCTGATGTCCCGTATGTCGTAGATTGCCGTGTTGTTCAAATCGAAATCCGCATGTATGTAACGTTATATTCGCCGTTTAGTCTCCGTCGAAGACTAAAAATGAATGGGGGCCAAGGAAACCGCCCCGTAAGACCCCAAGGGTCATTTTACTATATGTATGAATTTGCATCAGGGGGTCGCTGAGTTCGTGTGTGATATATCGTCAATGCGACCCTTGCGAATTATTGGTATAAACATATTCATTGTTGAAATGGAGTATCTCTTCTGAGATTTTTCTATTTTTGCCATTAATTGCAAATATTGTACATATTATTACTATCGTCTGTGACGACTGCCTGTGTTGTAGTACACATTGTACACATGTATGTTTATCTCGCTTGAGATAATGCTCTGTTGCTTTTTCTCTTTGTGAATTAAACTCATTTTATTTATCATATCCCATATGTATTACCGCATAATTACTTCAATAGTTATGAATTGCTTGCTATATTTCTTTATATCTCGTTTGAGAATAATGTGCGCACATATTGTGTGAATTATTGCATATCATATATGCCAATACATTGTTATCATCTCATATCTGAGATTGGCGACTGTTTTGCAATTTTGCATATTGTGAGC
>OMKY01078981.1:1638-38328 GCA_900302395.1 Bregmaceros cantori | reverse complement strand
GACGTACTGTCAGGAGCCGCTCGTCCACGGGCGGCACCCAGGCGCCGGGTTCGTCCGCGGACCGCACCAGCACAGCTGGAGCATATCGATCTCGTCTCCGGAGCGGTTCCCTGATTGGCGGTCGTCCCTTCATAAGGGGGCGTCGGGCGTCGGCTCGACGCAGCGACCAAGTTCCACCTAGGTTAGTTTCTAGGTAGACAAGTTTATGTGTTCAGTTAGTTAGTGTGTGTACCTAGTCGTCTCCTGCTTACCTGATTAGCCGTTAGCCAGTTAGCCGTCTGGTAACCTGAGGCTGTCTACTACTGCAGGACGATCTCTCCCCTCAAGATCGGTTCCGCCGGATCACGAGCCCAACTGCTTGAGATGAGTACTCCTCACAAGACTCTTTATAATTAGTGTTATTTACCCGTGTTCAGAGACTTTGCTTACCTGTACACTGTTGTTTATTTCATACCTTTTCGCACAAGTGTTTGTGCTGCAATTGTTCTATGTTTGCCTTTTGATTTGCTGATGAACCGGATTTCCTGGGACAGGAATCCAACCCTTCTTCTGAGTCCATCATTATCATAATTATTATTATTATTCATTCGCACTAGCTACACGAATCATAACAAATTATTAGCTTTTATTAAATTCATCCCTTTTTATGAAAAAAGGGAAAGGATTCAATCAAGCATAGGGATGCATGAATCAAAATGTTGTGTTATAAGAGGCCACACCCACTTCTGTGTGGTGCACCAGTCACATTTAAGTCACATCCTTAACATCAATGTTCTTAAAAGCAAGTAATTACCTTATTTTAAAAGTCATCTGAAAATAAATGAAAGAAAGCTATTGTTACTGCTTGCAATTGTTGTAACAAAAATAAAGATTTCAAGTAAAAAAAAGGAGATGTTTTGCTTATAAACTTGTTTTATTTCCACATCTCCTTCGTGTCTCATTTTTGCCCCGGTTATCTGTTGCATTCCACCTAGTGATGCCCCAAGCACCTTTGCTTCAAGTTAAAGTCCAAGTCTTTGATTTAAAAATCGGCCAATGCCAAGTCCCATACAGAGTGTGAATTTTTCAATACTTTGGTAGTACCCAAGAGGCGCCGTTTTCATTTTTAATACTCAAAGTAAATCATAACCCATTTGAACATTTAAAGTTTAATTTTTTTTCAAACAGTCATCATACTGAAGTGTGTTTGAAACTGTATTGTTTGTATGCTTAAAATGTAGTTTTAAACATAAAGTAAGTATAAAATAAAATCTTATTGAAATTGTCACAAAGCAGAGTGCTCGCCCAGTCCGAATCAACCGATCCTGATTGGCTTCAAAATGCCTCCATTTCGACATTCCTCCGAAATGGAGGCAGCTCTATTTGGAAGTTCCGCCGTTCCGACATGGTAAATTTGTTGCCCAAAACAGAAGCGCTGCCATTCCGACATGCACAAGGGCCACGGTTGCAGCATGCTGAAAGGCCGTTTCTAATCCCAACCCTATCCTCTAACCCATATCGGAATGCCGGTGTCGCCCTGACCGAATGCCAGCCATTCGAAATGCCGGCGCTGACACTTATTGGACAGTAAAGGCCGATTCATACCCTACGTGTGGCCAATTACGTATGTAATCCGTCCGTATGTTCCATACATTGCCGCCTTCATACCTCCGAGCGTCTTTTACATTACTGTGTGCAACAACAGCTATTCATACTCAAGAGCACCCCTCACATTTTCCGGTAATACTGCTCCGTTTCATCCGTTCGCACATAAAGTCCCCAGATCCGTGTCAATTTACGTACGTAATCGAATCGTGTGAAACGCTCCATCCGTACCCATAGTTTATGCATGTTTCACTTAATGTTGCAGTTCCGATGCATTGCGTTAGATGATCGGAGTGGAGAAACGCCGTGTTGGGTGCCCCGTTCGAAATACAGGATTATGGCGCTTTGAAAAAAAACTCTTATCAGGGCATGATCACTGATCATAACATCAGTTCAGGACATTCTTAATTCCTCATCGTCCACTACCCTGTCCCTCTCAGCAAACAAGGAGCCACAGCAAGCAAAGATGCAAGAGACAAGTGAAGGTGGGAGTTGTTGTTCATTCTTCTCCAGCCAGGGAGGTTGGGGAAGCAGCGTTGCAATGGCGGCCATTGTCTCTCATCCTCCTCTCCTTCTCCCTCTCTCTCTCAACCTCCCTCCTCTATCTCCGCACCTCCCTCCGCTACCGCCGAGCACAAAGATCAGAGTCATCGGACGGCTCGTGTTCAACCCACTACAGGCATTCCGTTGCTTTCCAAGGGCCCGTAGGTCCCCCGGACGCAGTCTAAGGATTTGAAGAAATGCCATTTTCACAATAACACAGTTTTTAAGTCTTCCTATGGTAAAAAAAAAAAAAGCTGCCAACAAAAACTAAAATCTAAAAAAAAATCAATTTTGGCGCGAAACGCTGCGAGACAGCTTCGGCTGCAATTTTGGCGCTATATAAAAATCTGTTGAGTTGAGTTGAGAATTTTCACTGTTGTTTTACACGTTTTTCATTCTTTATTGAGAGATAGTGATGAAATCGGAAACTGGGATGAAGAGTCAGGAGGAGACATTGCTGAAAAGCCGGATAGGGGATGAGAGCCCATGGCACTGCTCGGCCTATGGTCTGGGGGGCACTCTATAACCACTCTGCCACCCACCCCTTCACATCCACAAATTGTATCTACATCTACAATTTTTTTTACATATTGCTGCACCAGTCTCCCATTTGTGACACCTTCTGTGTTTTAACACCCCAACGCCTTCGTAAGGTATTATCTCCTTACAGAGGCTGCATGTATATCTTAGCAGTGAATTTGGGTTTCAGTAGTACATATACCTTTCTATCAACTGCCGCATACCTCTCACTTCCTTTTTGTTGTACTTGTACCTTGACTTTCATTCATTCACTATGAAGTCGGGCCCCCGCTGTGCATCGACTTGTGCCCAAAATATTCCTTTATTACCGTAGTTTATTACTTTACTTTCACAAAACATTCAGTTTTTGCAAAATCAAGTTTTGGAGCAGTGTTTGTGGAGGCTGTGACCTGCCCTCACAGCCACAATGGATGCGGTCCATGAAAGGTTGACTGTGAGCAAACAGAAGAGGTCTGTTCTCTGCCATATTCGTTTCAAGGAATATTAATATTCCTTAGTGAGGGAGGCCTTTGTTCACTGGACATTTCACTAAAACAGCTCCATAAATAGGTCACATGTGTAATATTAAACATTTCATTGGTCCAGTTGGGGTGTTAGCCCATCTGGACAACACCTCCGCAATGAGCTACACAGAGGCCACGGGAGCGACCACAGCAAGAAATTTGCGCTGATGTTGAAAGGTCCATCAAATATTCTAAATGTAATGATATAAATAAGACTTCTACTTTGAATTGTTGTATTTTAAGATTAACCACAGGGCATCCAGTGAAAGCGGCAAGCTTCACGACTAGAGCGAGAGAGAGATCAAGAAACCAAGGCCTCACAGAATTTACAACATTGCACACAGAGATAGTGAGTCCAGTTTCAGCAAGTAAAATTCCTGCCATGTTTTGGTTCTACCTGTGCACTGCAGATACAATACCACCTGATCTTAATCAGTACAGCTCTTCAAGTTGTTTACTTTCATTTGTGGTTAGACATGATAAAAACATTTTTAAGCAGTATAGCTTAGCATAGCTTGTGCCAACTTTGATCATGCGCATGAACAAGCCATGCTTTTGGCACAGACATTAGTCCTAATATTACTTCTGAATGAGAATCATTCAGACACTCAGACATAATCCGGAACGGGGAGGGTACAATCGGAACTGTGATACTTCTCAAGAGTGCTGTCATGCCATTCCCGTAATGGAGCTGGCTGTAGCACAGTTGGGAGAGCGGCCGTTCGCTCCAGCGACCGGAAGGTTGAAGAGCAAAAGTTTGGCGATTCAAATCTAGACTCCGACAGTCCCTAAGTGTCCTTGGACCCTGAACTCCAAATTACTCCCTCTGTCGTGGCAACCGCTGTCATTGGTGTGTGAATGTGTGCAAAATTATATCCCCAAAATGTGGAGCACAGGGGATGTAATGATTTTGTGTGTGCTCTCAAAGGCTAGAAAAAAAAAGACTCATGATTTGATCAGCAACACGAGAATTACCGGATTCACTATGCAACCCTACTGATATGAGCGTGACAGGGTGGGCATGCTGGCTCAACAAAGGCCTTCATAGTGCCCAGTGATGGTGCGGCGGGGGGAGCGTTGCTTTGCATTGGCCTCTGAGTTCACACCAATAGATGACCCTTGTTGTCCTCGTGGCCACCGTCCCGAACAATGAGGCACCATGGCAAGGCAGCGACCGACTCGCCGCTCACTGAACGTCCACAAAGAATGCCTGGAGCCATGCCACAGCTGTCCCACCCCCCTCAAACCCACCAAACCACCGCCTCCATGCAACCACCCCCCAACCCCTTGCTTTCATCATGTCCCATGATGCATTGCTGCAACAGAAGGCGGAGACATAGAACATCTTCAAAGGTCCACCTCTGGACCGATTGAGCACAGACACTGTCTTTCGTTCGTCGCAGCACGACCGGCGGGGACTTTGTGGATTGACCGGAGCACACCCAACCATGGCGACCGCGAGTCCCTCCAGCCAGAGCAGGAAAAAGAAGACACCACCTGGCCTGATGGATCAGATCAATACTTTCTTTGGCGGGGAGAAGAAGAAGCGAAGCAAGGTGAGTCCACTCATCTCTACATGCACGGGGGATGAAAGCGTCTCTGCTAAGTATGACAAAATCAACTAGATGCACTCAGAGAGTGCAAACCTGAGCCAAAGCCATGGCGTCACTGATGCCAAAACATCTAGACGCTATTATGTTACTTATAGGCCACAGAAATGCACCAAAATGTAATCACTTGTCAACAGCCAGAGGTGGGACGTGAACCAGGGTGTCCAGGTTGGCAGACCGTAGGGCTAACTGCTACACTGTCTGAGCTGTGTTAGTACCACGCAGTAGAGTGGAGGCAACTGCTGTGTCTTGCTCAAGGTGTAAGCTCATAACAGTTGTCAAACTGTTATGTTATTTATAGGCTACAGAAATGCACCAAAATTGTATCACTTGTTCTGTTTGTTATTTCCAACAACTCCACATTATGTCATCCATGTCCGTGCATAGCTTTTTCAGTTATCCTGCTGACAGACAAACCAATGCGACCAAAAACATAACCTGCTTGGCGTGGGTAATTACACAACGCGGGTTGCATTGTTGGTGTTAGATCAGATGCCTATGGTGTTTAATGGTCCTGTGATGTGTGAAGTGCACCGATCCGTACACACATATGGAATTTAGGTTGGGCACAGTGTACTCTCGTTTAAACACACAGGAAACCCTGCAGACATGCAGGAAAGCTATCGGTCCGGGGAAGGGAACCCACAACTCAAAGTGACATGTGCAGCAATCTGCCCATCCAATTGAGCCAAGTGTATTCTGCCAAGTGCAAAACAAAAAATACAACTATTTTTTTTACAACACTCACTTCATTTGAAATATGTTTTAAACTTCACTTCACATATCTAATGTGCTAAAAATGGATACAATCTTTTTATTGTATTGATTTATTATTTCATTTTTAGAGTTAAGGCAAATTAGGAGCGTTATGGAAAGTTAGAGTAATTGAATACTAGCGTCGTAATGTGCTACATTAATAACGTTACAGTAAAAAAAGTTCAAAATCAAAGTAACCTAGTTACTGTAACTTAGTTACTGACATGACACTTTTTTTATTCAGGATTTGTTCCATTGAGATACAAGATTTCTTCTTCAGGAGGTCCTGACACATCACACAAAAAAGTGAAACAAAGTGTATAAAAACAGACAAACAAACAACATACATATTTTAAAATGTCATTTGGTGGGGGTGCGCGGTGGCACAGTGGTTATAGAGCGCCTCCACAGGTCGAGCAGCACCACGGGTTCTAATCCCCTCCTCGGCTTTTTCTTCATCCGGCAATGTCTCCCCCGTCTCTTCATCCCAGTTTCCGATTTAATCCTATCGCTATCTCTCTCAATAAAGAATGAAAAACGATTAATTGATTAATCAGTTAATTTTTCCTTTAAAATTGGAATGATTATTAGCATTAATTAGGATTATGAAACATTATTAAAAGTTTGCAATGTTAATATTACAAACATTTTGCTGTTTCGCCATCTCCATTTTTTATGGTCATAGCATGAAAGAGCCTACTCTTACAGGCTAAATTATAACGTATTGGGCTTTCACGCAAGCTTACGCGTCGTCTTTGTATTGGGGTCTTGACACTGAAAAAATTGCATTGCGAACAACCTAAATTCCACACGTTTGAGCGGAGAATAGGCCATACCATGGAACGATTAATCACTGCCGTTTAATCTATTATCAAATTAGTTGGCGATTATTTCAATAATTGATTATCATCGATTAATCGATTAATCTGCTGCAGCTCTAAACTGAAGTGCTCTCTCTCTCTTTGTACTGAGCATATGTCATGAGGTCATCCTCTTGTTTTTAGACGTGTGTTGACAAAGATGTGCTGTTTGAAACAAACACACGCTGTGGTCCTCAACACTGGAAGAAGGTGCTGAACGTGGTCTTTGTTTGCTAATAAGATGCTAATAAGAACTCTACGCTGCACGGCGTAGGACTGTCACCGCCTGGTCCTCAACATTCCTAGAGGCGTAGGCCTGATCTCCATTTCATCACATGACTCAGTGTGGGGCGGGGGTTGTTGTCGTAATGCAGATCCTAGGCTAGGGTAACTTAAAGGTGTACTGTGCCGTTACCTAATTTTTTAATTTTTTCTTTGGGCGCAAGAGTTCATTCTTATTATTGAGAGATAGTGATAAAGCGGAAACTGGGATGAAGAGTCGGGGAAAGACATTGCAGAAAAGCCAGAGGGCGGATTAAAACCCGAGGCGCTGCTCAAACTATGGTCTGGGGGGAGCGCACTATAACCACCCTGCCACTCATTTCATACCATTTGATAGCATAAAAGGGGGAGGAGACAGCGGGGACTAGCGGACATGCTGTATATTACCGTGAGGGAAAGCGACCTCACGGCGCTGTGCGCGCTGTGGTCTCAAGCGAAGATTATGAACATTTCCCGCAACGCCACAGGGCCAGCCCCAGAACTATGGTTTTTGTGTATTTCGAGAGTGTGTTAATGAGTTGCATGTGACAAGTTATTACCTGTGCCGGGGGATAGCCGTGAAGCAGGTTATGATTTTAGCCGTGCTGGTTTGTCCCCTCGATAACTTAAAAAATTGTGCACCGATCTGGATGAAATTTTGCAGAGTTGTTTGAAATGACAAAAGAAAGAAGTGATTGGTGCATTTCTGTAGCCTATAAGTAACATAATCATACTTAATCACCAACTTACAGATAGATCACTGTGTGGTCACGTGACTTGACTTCCGGGTGCAGGAGCCGCTGGGAAATGTAGTTGGCGATCGCGCTACTCTACAAACACTTGCATTGATAATGGGTTGCCACACATACTGCTAGCATTAACGGTACTGTAATATTTTTGTACCACTACAGCGCAAGCTTGCAATCTCTGAGTGCTTCTAGTTTTACATGTGGGTCGCAGTAGCTCAGTCTGTTGAGATAGTGCACTACAAAGCACATATATGCCACAGTGGTGGAGAGTTGTGGGTTTGCCTTCCCTCATCGACAGCTATGTCAAGACCCCCTTCTTCACCCCTTTCCGACTAATTCTGTATTATTTATTCAATTTTACTTGGTTACTTTAAAAATAAAGGAATCAGTAATCTAACTTACGTTTAAAAGGAGTAGTCAGTGATCGGATTACTTTTTGGAAGTAACTGTGGCAACACAATCTAAATAGAATAGATTGTGTTTCCTATCTGCTGTAAATGAGCTTGCCTGGTAAGCCAAACCAAACAAATTTTCCACGCATCGCTCGAACGTGTGTTTGGGTCTAGAGTCCATCGAATCAAAAAGATCCTCGGCTCCGTTTCTGCCGACCAGTCAGAGCCGCATTGAGGCGGGCTCTCTGCGAGACAAGATGCTTCCTATTCCTCACCTGTCATGTGTACCGTCCTATGATTGGATAACTTAAAAAAAAAGCTCCTCCCCCCACCGCACGACACACCACTTTTCAATCCCATCAACTCCAGACCCAAACGTACATGGAGTGGTGCATGGACGATCCGTTTGGTTTGGCTTTCCAGGCTATGAGTGAGCTAAAGCCAGCCCAATCTGTGTGTGTTTGTAACCCACCCAATGGCTTCAGTCACTGAAAATATTCCGTCCTCCAGGGGTCCTTCCGAGGGCACCACACGGCATCACCCCAACCAGCCTCATCTCGGCGCCGGCCCAATGAGAGTGCAGTCGCCCATTTCTTCAGGACCCTGGTGAGATGATAACTTTATATAAACAATATACTAAACTTCATTTGAAAATATATTTCCAAAACCACAGACAAGCATTCTCTATTTACAAGTTGATCACGTTAAAGGGTGGACATTCTTCCCCATTAGATTCAATAGGGGGGCAATCCACTGTTCAAAGCTCTCACGACAAAAAAAAAACGCAACCGGGCCGTCAACGTTTTACCAAGTCACTACGGCATGTCCGAGTGCAACATCGTGGCGTACCAATGCGTAAGTGCGCTAGCAGGATGAAAGTGATGCGCTCGCTATGGTTCGCCAGGCATTCGTTCACTAAGACACGACCTGATGTTAACTGTGGGTGAAGACGGTCTGAACAGTGTGGGCACCTCCTGGTTTGTGCTGCAAAATGACGCGAACTTGCACGAGACAATCATGTGCATTGCGTGCCACAAAATCGTGCAAGCCCCTTTAGTTTTTGCGCCGTTATTAATTCTGTTGATATGTTGCCAAAGGCACCAAGTTCCGACACAAAATGGCCACCCTTGTTTGAATTTTTGTAACTGCGGAATTGGGCGTAGTGAAAAAGTTAAACCAAATGACACATAGCTGCCTTGTACGCTCTCTTAGGTGTCACCGTCTTCATCTTCACGTCCGAAGTCCAGGGTGAGTATGACTGTCATCCCTTCTCTGATATTCAAATGACAGCTGTTGTTTGACCCCTAACTGTAATTATACTGAACAATGTACACGCATACCTCTAGCTCAATTTACAATGGTGTCAACGTATTTAGTGTTTTAGTGATACATTAACATTGTTGTGAAATGAGGTAGTGCTGGTGGGTAATTTTTTAATTAATTTAATTAATTGCAGAACATTGGATTATTTTAGAAAACATTTCAAGAATATTTTCTCCATGACATTGTTCAGTCTTGTGACTCATATAATTGAATGGGGTGACAGGAGATATGGCGCCGTGTTCACCCCGGTGGCTCAACAAGCTGACCCCATAATACAGGCAGATGTCGATTCTTCACATGTATATTCCAATACAATAAGAACACACTGGAGGGTTGAAGACATGGAGAGACTGTACAAGGGACATTTCAATTATTTTCACACATGGCTGTTGTGTTTCTCTTGCATGTCCAGTGGAGAGATATCTTGGGCTTGGTATGTTATTATTTTACAACCCTTACCACCTAATCAGACCCTTTCTTTCCACAGACACCCGAAACTCAGCATCCCCTGAAATGACCCCACCCCACCTCCTTTGTCCAGTGCTGTGGAAGCTAATCTCTCCATGCGTGTGTTGTGTTCCCCCTATGTCCTTTCTCCTGCTCCTCTGTCGTCATGATGTATGACTATTGCTAGGAGTGTTTGGACAGAGGCGATTTTAAACTTAAACTCAAACTTTATTTATTTATGTTAAGTACCTCTCACGCAGAGCAACACAAAGTGCTTTACAAGGAAGGAACAAAGAACAGTACAAAATGACCCCATTATAAGCAAACAGGCACTTATCCTCAGCAATACACACATATACAGTAGGCAGATGACAGTAGCATCTTGGTTAGAAGCTAGGTCAAAGAAATGTGTCTTGAGCTTTAAAAGCATGGACAGTCTCCACGGCCCCTATTAGGGGGCAGAACTTCAGTGAGGCGCACTCCCTCTTGCTCCCTCTCAAATTAAGCACTGGTTCTACCTAGCCTGGCGAGCCAGATCCAACGCATCGTCCATGCATTGCACATCGCTAGACGGTACATTGGGTTTGGGAAAATCATGCAGAAGTCTCCCGTATACGGGCGGACCAATCAGATTATTCGAATCGAAGCATGGCCATTTTGTATGGGTGATGCCAGACGTGGGCGGAGTTTGTATACAGTCTATGGTCTATACCAAATTCAGAATTTGATTGTCACGCCTCCACGCCGCTTGTCCCACCTACTGCGATGTGATAACACATTTTGATCGACACTTTTTTGGACACGTTTTTCGAACCTGGTTTTACCAGACCCACTGATTGTTCTAATCGCATGCAATGCATGGACGATTCGTTGGTTCTGGCGCGCCAGGATAGGTTCTACCTACACACTGCCATATAGGTATTATCACTGCATAGCTCAGCGGTGGACAAACCGGTGGCTTGCGAGCCACATGTGGCTCTTCGCCTAATGTCCTGTGGCTCTTTGCAGCCACCCCCCCCCAAAAAAAAAGTCACAAAAAGAAATTAAAAAGCTAAACATTGTTATTTTACCTCCCCCACGCCTCTTCCTCCCCCCTCCATGCGGTCCTTGAAGACTGACTCGCTGCTTCTGGATGACTTTGAAACGGCTCGGCTTTTTATGAACCACAGCCGGTAAAAACATCCTTTTTCCTCCTCCCAGGACAACACTCTCAGGCCTGCTGCCTCTCCCACCGGGTCCCACCCGCTAGTCGGAATACATGCTATTCAGAAAAAGGATTCGTATTTTCAACGGCCTGTAATTCAAGAACGTAGAGTTAGTGTAAAGGAGGGATGAGAAAGTGGGAACTAGCGGAATAACCCACTGCGCAACAGAGCCAGCCCCAATGTGCTGTGTTTTGAGCGATATTTGAAAATGTATATTCAGAGGGAGCACACGCCCACCGCGTTATTAAAAAGCGATGGTGGCAACTTGCGGTGTGCTCCAGAAGAGCTGATCATCAATTTGGAGTTGTATTCTGTCAGTATTTCGGAATATTTAGATAGAGTGATGGCAAAGATGGTTGGATAATGGGTAGCCTACAACACATTTTAAAATGGTCTGCTTCGTTGTCCTACACAGGCTGCTATACATACTGTATTGAGACACATTTTATGTTTTATGCATGTCTTGGCATAATGAATACCACACTCAGGCCCTTGAAGAAAAAGAGTTTCCTTTTTTTTAGAGGAACATGTATTCAGAATAGCGACGTGTACCTGTCGCTACCACTCTCCCTATTTATTACTCACTATCTCTTTCTTCTTCCCATTACAGTGTACTACAAATTGTGGTACTGAAGCAGGTTACTTTGTCGGATACTTTGAGCAAGTATATTTCTACTGTACTTTAATGAATGTAATATAATGATAATGTGGCTCTGTAACCATCTCATAGTCGACGTCGGAACTTCAACAATTGAAGTGACGTCCGTCACCAGAAAGGCGCACACGAACAGTTTACAGCAAATAGGGTGGATTGCCCTAAAGTGGGCCACACAATGTTTGTCCAGTAGCTAGACGCATCCTGCGGTCAGAGCATCTCATCCTTTGTTTCAAAGCATTTTAGATCAAATTATTTTAATGGGGGGTCAGGCTAAAAGGAAAAAAAAACAACTACAACCACACACCACTAGGGTGGAAGACACACACCAAACACACAAGGGAAGAGAGCAAAGGGAAGAAGGAAATGTGAGAGAGAGAATGAGATGTGGGTCTTCAGCTCACTATTCATAAGGGTCTACATTTTGATATGCGCTCAGTGATTAAGATATAATTACAGTGTCATTACAGGTTTATAATAGAGGATTGGGTTATATTTAGGTTTTGGTTTAGTTATCTTGTAATTATTTGCCAGTCAGATAGTAATTACATTATAGCTATTTATGATTACATGGTAATTCAATGTTAACTAATCTATTTCTGAATGGAGGTCAGTCTGAATAGTGAGCCCAAACTGTGTGCGTATGCAACATACTGCCCTTATTAAACGTCACAAGGCTTAGGTTTTCCCTAATCATCTTTCTCCTTTCATTGGTTCCTGTTTGGATCTGTCACTGTCATGTCTTTGATTGACACAACACTTCTCTCCCTGCTCCTGTTGCTCTGTTGTTGTTCCTCCACCGATCCCCCGTCCGTCTTGCTGTGTGTTCAAACCAAACACAAACTAAGCGGAAGAACAAGAAATATTTAAAAATACAAAAATACAACTACAGTGGTGCAGCGGGTTAATAACAATATCATAGTCTTGTTGTTGTGGTTTGGATCACAGCACACGCAGCGCCGTGAGATCGTTTCCCTTCACGGGGAATATCAACAAAATAAGAAAATGGTGCTTGTGCCAACAACAAAAGAATGATAAATACAACTATAAACGTTCACTATTTTATCATACAATTTCTTTTTTAAGTTAACAAAAATACACATAATCTTAGCTACTGCACCTTTAAAGCAGTAGCCAATAGCTTGAAGTACTCTCTGAAATGCTTTATTTTATTTCAGTTCCAGCTCAGATTAGATATTGAACCGGCTGTAAATCTGACAGGCTGTTACCACACAGTCAAGGCCAGGCTGAAGTGTGAAGTCATCTGCTTGGAATCCAACCAGCACCCTTTAAAACATCACAGTCAATCATTCCACCTGTCTTGGGGGGAAATGCACTGAAAGTTTACTTTGTAAAAGTAATCCCTTACAGTTAGGGTGGATTGCCCTAATGTGGGCCCTTTTTTTTTAAACGTCCTAATGTGGGACAGTCTGTTGCCCAAGGTTGACTGACATTCATTAGTTTAGGGGGGAGCCTGAGCCACTGGAGCTTAGGTGTCCCACATTAGGCAGTGGCCCACATTAAGGAAATCCACCCTACAAAGTTACTCATTAAAATTGTAATAAGTAACGTAATCCAAAATAAATGTAATGAATACATTCCATTCCATCACTTTCAGATTACTTTCAAATACAACCTCAATACAACGGGCCAACAATTCCATGCATTCCAAAGATATTTAATTCGGTTTTTGTGCAAAATGGAGCTCTATAAATGTGACTACTGTGTCACATGACAGTGGGTGTGGTCCCTTATGAAAGGGAGTTTGTCACATGCACTTTTACAAGTTACAACAACGGCCTCGGGACATGTGTGAATGTGAATCCCTTCTCCAGGCAAATGTAATTGTAATCTCCATGAAAAATGTACTACAGTTGCATTATCAGTCATAATCATATTACTGTAATCTGATTAAACGTTACCCTGGTAGTGAGTGACTATCTAGTAAATACAATATGCCACTGTAAAATATATCATGACTGATAATAATTTAATGTTAGTATTTTTTTTTAATGTGGGACACCTAAGCTCCAGTGGCTCTGGCTCCTCCATAAACTAATGAATGTCAATGGAACTGTGGTAAAAGCAAACTTTGCTAAAGTGTCTAACATTAAGTTCAACTGTTCAACACTACATTTCACTGTGCCAGTTTAGGAAATGGACTGTCTCATATTAGGGAGCTGCAAAAAAGGGCCCACATTAGGACAATCCACCCTCAATCAGATGGACAACAAATGTTGCCAAACTGTGTGTAAAGAGCAAATAGGTCATCCCAGAAATCAAGTTGAACCAGTTGTTGACAAAACATTACTATCCAAGACCAGACAAGCTGAAGTGACGCGATTTGTGTCCGAGATGCTCTTCACTTGGACAGAGTTCACTTGGATTATTTTACCCATTCATGCTAACCAAGCATCTCTTCCAGGCCTCCACACCGCGCGCGGAGGGCGCCAAGTCACCACTCAGACGTCGCAAAGAACAAAGCAGCACACTGTCCAGACTCTTCAACCTGGTGAGAAGAAGCCTCAGCTCAGAGACAGCACCACAGAAACATCTGAAAACTTCCAAAATGGAAAAAGAAAAGAATAGACAGATTGTCAGTGCCGATAGATTGAAGTATAAATAGAGACAAGCTAACTGGATAACAGCTAGAAGCTGGGACTATAAATAGAGACATGCTAACTGGCTAACAGCTAGCACCTGACTGGGACTATAAAAAGTGACAAGCGAACTGGCTAACAGCTAGCACCTGGCTGGGACTATGAACAGGGACAAGTTAACTGCCTAACATCTAGCACCTGGGACTATAAATAGTGACAAGCTAACTGGCTAACAGCTACCACCTGGGACTAAAAATAGAGGCATGCTAACTGGCTAACAGCTAGCACCTGACTGGGACTATAAACAGAGACAAGCTAACTGGCTAACAGCTAGCACCTGGGACTATAAATAGATGCATGCTAACTGGCATAAACAGAGACAGGCTAACCGATTAACAGCTAGCACCTGGGAGTATAAATAGAGGCATGCTAACTGACTAACAGCTAGCATCTGGTTGGAACTATAAACAGAGACAAGCTAACTAGCTAACAGCTAGCACCTGGGACTAGAAACAGAGACAAGCTAACTGGCTAACAGCTAGCACCTGGGACTATAAATAGAGGCATGCTAACTGGCTAACAGCTAGTACTTGGGACTATAAATAGAGGCATGCTAACTGGCTAACAGCTAGTACTTGGGATTATAAATAGAGGCATGCTAACTGGCTAATATGTTATTGTGCAGAACACTGGCATCGTGCAGCCCCTAGAGATCCTGGATGGCCCACTTTTTGCCATCTAGCAGATTGGCATCAGAAGTGTAGCCACCAAGCAGCAGCACTACATAATAATTATTCTTCATGTGGCACACTATATTACCTATTTAGAATAATCTAATGTCAAGTTGTCTATCCATACTAGCTATACTGGACGTTAGCCGGGTATCGGCTATCTAAGATAAGCTATGAGCTAAAGCAGGAACATGCTGGACACACTTTCTTCTTCCCTGGTGTTTAACAGCGGTTTACATTCGGTAACTTGTATTACCGCCCCCTTCTGACTCATTCTCACACCCTGTATACAACCCACACATCATTCGAAAGCGCACACACCCACATACACCCACACATTCCCGCACACACACCAAGTGGTCTACCCTACTACTTGTCTACTCTCCCTTTTGCCGTACACCCCATCTACCCTAACGACTTGCCTTCTCTCCCTTCTACCCTACACTCTCCTGTACACCCCAACCTCCCTCATGAATCCCCACACAGCCTTCCTCCCCTCCTTTAATGCCAAACTCTCTACCACTTTTTTTAAACCCATGAAGCCTCACTCCAATTCCCCTCAACTTCTCCAACATTCTTTTCCTCTCATTCCGGACACATTTTTCAGGAAGTATCACTGATTTATAGCCAATGGGAGGGGACATCCGATGATGTCACAGCTTGTAGCCAATCAGGATCATGGAGGCGTGACTCAAGTCACATTTCAGTAACAAGTAACAAACCTACCTTCTATATGGACACCGTTTGTGTTTCACTCAGTCATGTATTTAAGCGAGTTCGACCTTAATAATCTTCCTGTGTGTGTATGTCTGTTTGAACACAACAGTGATGCCACGGGCGGAAATCAGTGAGTAACGAAGTAGTGCGCTTGGCCAATTTTGCACGCATTCATTTTCAGAAGATTTGTATCTGAGGCAAACTTTTTGGCATCATTTGAAAAAGCTGTACTCTAATTTGTATGGGTGTATTTTAGATTTCAATATCTGTCATATCATATATCTCATATGTATCATATCTGCATATCTATGCAATTCCTCCGCTTACCCACAAGGGGCAGTGAAAAGACAGAATTGCTGTCTCTGCCGCAATGAGCCTTCCGGCTGGGGAAAGGCTCCGGAGTGAGCGTGGGTGCAATCCAGAATACTGCTAGTGAAACAAATTAGTTCTTTTTCATGTTTTTTGAAATTCAAATTCAATCAGTTTTCCACGTTTGAATGTATTCCGAATGCCAATGTTTGTTGTGACATCTCTGGATCAAAGTAGTTGCAGTACATCTAAATTTGTACAAATGAAGGTACATATTAAAAATATAATTTGAGATATTGTATGCCTTGGATACATGTCTAAATGATACATTTGAATTTAATGTATACATTTTTTCCGAACATTCTCATTGCTTCTCATTAACAAGCTTAAGTTTGAGTTTTTCCAATGTGCTATGAAAGCATTGAACAATCTAATAACGTGGACAACGTGCTTGCCAGCATTTTCATATTTCATATGTAACCACAATTTCTCCTAGAATCTAGAGGTCCTCTTCTTTACATTATATGCTGAAAGTGTTACGGCTGGATCCATAGCCTCAACCTAATTTCACTCTCCTTCCTCTTAAGGGAGAGACCAAGGCCCGCCCGCCCCCTAAGCGATGGAGCACCATCTTCTAAGGCCTGCAGTGACCGCCCAAGCACACCTGACCTGTCCGGACTGAAAGGAGGTGGAGGAGGACCGGTGGCGAGCGACAGTCGCACGAGCTGCACCGCTCAAAACAGACTTTGTGTTCCTGGCGCTAACACTATCGCTAACCTTGCTTCTAACACAAATACCATTTACGAGAGTCACAGTGCCACTTCAATGGCCACGAGTGGCCGTTGAATTTGTTTTTCTTTTATACATATACATAATATGTTATATATTATATACATAGCATGGAATTTGTCGCTTATATAGCGGGACTGTGTGCTGTCAGACCCTCCTCTGTATTCATTCGTTTTGTCAAGCATAATCACTTTTGTTTGACAAATATTATCATCCATTTCGTCTGATGTCTATGTGCGGATGTATGTGTATGTATGTTTTTTTCAATGTGCATTGTTCTGGGGTATTGTCTACTTTGTTGTAATGGGTGATTTGTACATTTATTTTGTGGAAACAACTCATTGGTTTTATGTGGTTCATTTTCTGTATATCGTGCATTTACTTCATTTTATTGTTGTAGTTTCATTGCAAAGCCAGTTGCGTGTTTTCTATGATAAATACGATGACGTTTGCATGATGTGATCCAACCACAAAAAAAAATGCAAAAATGACTTAATTCTATCGTTCTTAACTAATATTATTCCTTGTGAGTTGATTGTTTTGTAACTAACCTGCATGCTTGTTAGTGTTTCAAAATAAAACACATGCCCTTACTGAGTGCACTGTCATTTCCATGTTAGAGGGATCTGTAAGATACTTCTATGGCATTCTGGTCGTTTAGAGCAGTGGTTCTCTCGTAACTCCATCGGAATGTGAAGTCACAAGTGATACACTCAATTTGGTATTAAAAATAGAGAAATATGGTGGTTATGGGTGCGTGAGGTGGCAGAGTGGGTATAGAGCACGCCCCCCTGACTCTTCATCCCAGTTTCCTATTTAATACTGTCGCTACCCCTCTCAAAAGAGAAAGAAAAATGGCGCTTGCACCCAAAAAATAACTGAAAAAGCAAATTTGCGCCCGATGGTGCCTGTGACATGCCTGTGAGTTCACAGGCATGGACAGCGTCGCAAGTTCTCCTCCCCTCGCCGACCTTTCTGCAATGTCTTCCCCCGATCTCTCTTGTCCCACTTTCAAGACTAACCCTATCAATAAAATGGAAAAATGGCGCTTACGCCAGAAAAAATAACTTTACAGAAACTGGAAGATTCTAAATTATTGTGGTGCACTGAGATCATGGGGGAACATTTGCCTCCTCACGTAGTGCACAACAGAAACAGGTGTAGTTGAAGGCTCAGGCGGTGGCTCAAGGACGAGGTAAATTGTTAAAAGAGCGCACGCCCGCAAGCAGTGCCGTGGGTTCTAATCCCCTTTCCGGCTTTTCTGAAATGTCTCCCCCCGACTCTTCAGCCCAGTTTCCGAATTAATCCTGTCTTTCTTTTCAAGTCGTTAAACAGCTCCAGCAGGAAGATTGCATCCCATCACTAGCACATAGTTCTAGAACTTGCTTTCAGTTTGCAAAATGCGGCTATCACATGTGCCACAAGTACTATATATTGTGGTACCGGGCAGGGCGACCTTATGCATCTCAGGACGAGAAAGAGCGGCACAGTCCATTTTAATGTACATTTTGTGGATGGGCAACAAATCTCTGCACTTCACAAACCTATTGTCACGTATGTCAATATGTGTTGTGGATAGTGTTTTGCAAAAGATAGTGCGCTGGGTTTCATAAAGGATAAAGGGATGTTTTGTAAAGGATAGTGGACTAGAGTACACACAGGTTACTCTTTGCGAAATAACACTGGGATAATTTTGGATAGTGACTTCAAAGGTTAGTGAAGGTTAGTGGGTGACAGTTAATGAGGGATAATGCGTAAAATGCTGCAAAAGATAGATCGTCGAGAGGGGATTAGAACCGGCGATGCTGCCCGGCCTGTGGGGCGCGCTCTATAACCACTCGCCACCGCGCGCCCCAAACGTTGGTTTTGTAAAGGACCGTAGTTTAAAGGTGTAAATGATAGTCCCTTCCCATACACAAAGGATAACTAGTAAAACTATGTGAAGGATATTAGTCTAAGTATTATGAAGGTTGGTGTGTTGAGTTCTAGGACTGTTAGTAGATTGAGTTGTGTAAGTGATTATGTGATAGGTCTGGTAAGGGATCGTTTTAGAAAGGATTTGGATTTTGTCACAGTAACACAAAATGTAACGGCCGTCAGGAATCCGAAAATGCCATGTAAGTAGATGGGAAGAGATGCGGCAGTGTCAAACGACGCAAGAATTGCCACCAACTGTTAACGCCGACGGCAGCGTCAAAGCCATTGCTAATTGACACGGAAATGAGCAGACGCAGCACATGGAAAATTGGAGAAAAAACAAAGAGGGAATTTGAACCCGCGGCACTGCTTGGCTTATGGCCTGGGGGGCGCGCTCTGTAATCACTCTGGCACCGCACCCCCTAGCATAGTGTTAACTTGAGTCACCATCTGAACTTGCGTCAACTCTAGTTCAATTTAACGTGGGAAATGTATATGGTTTGTGGTTGAAAATGTGTGTAACTACTATTATTTATTGTATATTATTAGTTATGTCTTTCTTGTATGTGTGCATTAATCCATTACTATGTCTATGGTGATTATCAAGCAATAAAATCATTAAAATGCAAACCGACGTATGGTCTATTGTGTAAGTATTAGAGTAGTTAGTAGTAGTAGATATTAAATATTTATCCTGATATTCAGATCATTATGACATAAGTGATGACACAATGTCCTGCAGAAAGTGATCCATCTTTATATCATCATCTGATTAGATATAATTTGTAGGTAGCTCAGTAGTTCGCTTCTCGTATACAGTACTGTATATGTTCCCGTCTTCCCTTTATTCGCCCCTTCCCAGGTAATACTGGATAAAGCTGAAAATGGTCCGAATACATTAAATGTTTTGTAATGTGAGGCTGCCCCCTCATGGGGAAGCTGGGAATAGATCTGAGCGGGGTCAACAACAAGCTGAGCTCAGCTCATTGAGCTCAGCGCCAAGTTTCATTAAACCGGGTTAGGGTTTAGGCTTGAGGTTGATGCTTGGGGTTAACCCGCCTGGCAAACCAGAACGAATGAATCGTTCTCGAATCGCTCGCGCTAAAGCTTCAACGCGAGCGATGCGTGAACGGTTCACTCGTTCTGGCTTGTTAGGACAGTGGTCGTGCCACTAGGGGCGCTGCCGCCCCCTAAAACAAGTCATAACGTACTTGGAACACAAATTCCGCCGCAGTTAAAGCGACGTCCAAGCCCGACAAAATGCCACCAAGACCCGCGTCTTTCGCACCAAACACCCGCCGCACATGCTGTCCTCCCCCCGCTGCACCAGCGTTCTGAGGTGATATGGGAGGCGCACGGCCACCAGCTCCAGTGACAGCTACCCGTTAGCCACCGCTAGCTCCGCGGGGGTGAGTCCCTCCTGCAGCCGCCGGGGTGAACGTGGGGAGCGGCGGGTCTTGGCGCGTTGACCCGTTCGGAGAAAGGGTCCTGTCGAGTCACCGCCGACAGCTGTGTCGTGGCAGCTACTCGTTTCTTATGTCTACGGTTCATGCGGTGGTCCCCTTCTGGCGGGGTACAGGGGTGGGTGTGGGTTGCAGACGAGCGGCCTGGTCCCTCGCGCTGGCGGGGCTACGCTGCGCTGACTTCTGGTTACCCCAATGCAATCCGTGGGAGACTTTCTAGGGCCTTTTTTGCGTGTAGGCAGGCCCGTTTTTAGAATTCTGGGGGCCCTAGGCAAAGTGGTTGTTGGGGACCCTAGAGCAATTTTATTTTAGAACAGGGGATCTGGGGGTCCTCCACCAGAAAATGCATTTCATTCAACCAATTTTGTGCATTGTAATGAATTAGTGTCAATGTTTTCTTCCATTTGGTCCTTCTCCTGTTGAATACATCCTGCCTAACACAACAGGCCTGCGTGTCGGGTGCTAGAATTGTCAATATAAATGTGTCAAAATATATTGACCTCCTCTATACACTCACAGCAACATTCAGTAACATAACAATAACAATAGAGTATAACATAAATAAATACATTCATAAAAATCCAGGACTGTCCCTGAAAATCGAGGACATCTGGTCACCCTACCCACTAACCCACTGCTTGTCTATAGGTGGAAATATGGTTTGTCAAAGGTTCCTTTTTAAAAATACAAAATGGATATAATCGGGGACGCTAAAAGACACATTCCGTTTAGAATTTATATGGACCTCATCATCTGATATTTATTTTTTCCCCTCACAATAATCAATAGGCAAATTGTCAAAATTAAAAACAACAATGTCATTATTAGGTTGAGGGTGTCACCTTGAATTTATACTTTTTATTAACTGTTCCATGAACAATAGTTTTATAGTTCTAACCGGTTCAGGAATGTTAATTTATTGGTGGAACTCATAACCGGAAACATAATTCAGTTTGAACCGATTTGGAAAAATATTGGTTCATAGCCCTTATATTATGTGTTTTCATTCCGTTCCGTAATAGGGCTGCAAATAACAATTATTTCAATAGTCAATTAGTTGCCAACTTTTGAAACAATTAATCGACTAATCGTTTGGATATTTTTACTTTTAAAAAAATCTGTAAAACTTTCACAGAGACGCAGAAATTAATCCAGTCAAATTGAAATGTACTCAATAACTCAATGTTGGTTCACAAATGTACAATTAACTTGCTTCCCCTGCCCCCCCCCCAAAAATGCTAATATTTTGATGGTTTTCTTGATAGTCATGCTTTCATCAATCATGGATTTTCAGAATTTATCAAGTAATATCAAATTTGTGTTGACCTATTTAGGTGGTGAGGCCAGCAAAAAACTGCTGACAATAACATTGTCAAGCCCTTGGCGATTATCGATTATTGCATTAGTTGTCGATTAATTTCATAATCGATTAGTCATCGATTAATCGACTATACGTTGTAGCCCCATTCCGTAATGTTCTTGAAGTTATTGGGATATTATGGACCAAATATGGACAGAAGAGATCATTTTTAGTTGGTGCAGTCTGCACATATGGATCAAATGCCACATTGTCTCATACCCCCCACAGACTCTTCACCATGGAACCTCTTCCTGGCCCAGCGGCCAGCAGCACTCCGCTATCAGGCTCAGGCAGCCTGATCGTGCAGGTGTGTTTCCCCGGGGCCCGGGCTGCGGTGCTGGACAACCTGAACAGGCAGCGCGAGGAGGGCCGGCTCTGCGACCTGGCCATCCAGGTGCAAGGCTACGTCTTCAAGGCTCATCGCTGTGTGCTGGCTGCTTCCTCACCTTACTTCCATGACCAGGTGAGTAGTAGGGCTGCAAATAACAATTATTACCTGCGCGGTAATAGGTTATGTTTTTGGTAGCCTTGGTTTGTCTGACCCCAAGACAACAGAAAAACTTGTGCACTGATCTGGATGAAATTTTGTAAAGTTGTCGGAAATGGCACAGAACAATTGATTAAATGTTGCATTTCTGTAGCTGATAAGTAACATAGTCATACTTAATCACCAACTTACCGATAGATCGCTGGGCGCTTACCGTGGTCACGTGACCAGATATCCGGGTCGTATGGGGCCACTGGGAAATGTAGTTGGCATGTTCGCCGGTAGGATTACAGTCTATGGGTCAATTGCGATACTCGAGCACTTGCATTGATAATGGGTTCACACACTAAAAGTACTATTTTTTTTTTTTTTTTTGTACCACTATGGCGCAGGTTTGCAATTTCTGAGTTCTTTCAGTTTTAACAGTCGATTAAATGACAATTACTGAAACGATTGGTCGACAACTCTAATCGGTTAGGTATTTTACCTTGAAAAGACTCCTAGAATATCAACAGCGACACAGAAATTAATATTGTCAAGTGTCAACTTGAAATGTAGTCAATTTTGGTTCATGTTTACAACATCCCTCTGGATCTTAGAAGAACCTACCTTCCAACATAATGGGACCTATGACTACGGTCTCCACAGGTGAAATTAGTAATGTGTGGCTGTCATGTTGTAATTATGATCCACTTCACGGGTACATGCTGTTATCGCAAAGTTGTAGCGTTACCTTTTCCACAGTGCTTAATTGTCAAGTGGGTTGTCCCAGGGCCCAGAGGGGGTGGGGATTGGGGAAGCTAGTATATTAAATACTAACATAATATGTTAGTATGTTGGAGCTGCCGGAGCACACGCCAGAGGTCCCGGAGTGCACGTCCCCTGAATTGAGCGCTGCTTTTGCCATTTCCTCAGGTGCTCCTGAAGAACGTGACGATGGTGTCGCTACCGTCCGTCATGGACCCCGTCGCCTTCCAGAGCGTGCTGAGCTCGGCGTACACCGGCCAGCTGAGCATCGTGCACGACGACATCGTGAACTACGTGACCGTCGCCAGCTTCCTGCAGATGTGGCACATCGTGGACAAGTGCACTGAGCTCCTCAAACGGCCACGCCCGCCGACCGACGGCACCCACCCCACGGCCCACAGTGCCACCATCCCTGCCCCCATCTCCACCTCTCTGGGTCCCACGTCCTCTCACAGGGTTAGCACACTTTTTCAGAAAATGTTAAATTCCCCTCATCTTTTTTTTTTTTTACATTCAACCATGCACTTCCCAGTCACCAACTAATGATAATCGATGAATTGATTGCAATTAATTGTTTCATTGTTTTGTCTGTCCTCCGCTTAAATATGCTGCTACCAATGCCGGTCACCATTCTCAGCGCCATGGCCCTGTCCATTCTCCTGTATACTGAACATTAAGTTAAGTAGTTAAGTTAAGTTAATGCAGTAGTTAAGCCCCACAGCAACCACATTGATTTTAGACTACAGATTTTGAACTCTAAATTTCATGCACAAAAACTGACATAGGAGATAGCCTTTAACCAAGACGTTGTGGGGTCACTTCACCCACAGTGAGTTTTACTTGTGGTATTGGTGATTGCCAGTGGTGCTTGTTGGTGTGGTGTCATTGTAGTGGATACTTGTGTCGAACAAGTGCTGTGTCTAACCATGCTACCAGGGCTAGGGGTGTTTGATCTTGAAAAAAAAGTAGATCACGATCTCATGATCTTATCACGATCTTGTTTTTTTGTTTTTAATGTATAAATAGGTTTCAATGTATAAATGTCTTCCAGACAGTGTGTGTGATCCAGCAAAACCACCCCAAGTGACATGGCGCAAATTCCCCGGTCAAAAAACAAGAAAGGAGAAAGATGAAACAAACGACAAAAAGGCATTTCAACAAAAGGCGCATGCAATACCAAGTTCGTCCACCAGAGCGCCGCATCCCATAGTGGTCTACGGTGGAAACCAATGTATTTTTCCCGGACGGAGTCCAGGCGGGAAATATTCGGACGGCTCTGCGGGTGACGGACGGGAAAAAAGAACCTCTGCTGTGGAATCTGAGCTGTGTTAGTACCATGCAGTAGAGTGGAGGCAACTGCTGCGTGTTGTTGGAGGTGATCGCAGTTTGTAAGATCATAACAGTTGTCAAACTATGTTACTTATAGGCTACAGAAATGCACCAAAATGTAATCACTTGTTCCGTTGGTCATTTCCAACAAATCTACAAAATTACATCCAGATCTGTGCATAGCTTTTTTAGTTATGCTGCTGACAAACCAACGCGACCAAAAACATAACCTGCTTGCCACAAGTAATAATCGTTAGTTGCAGCCCTACATCCCAACCATGTTCTCTGTTCTTTCTGAAGGAGCCGTGTTCCCAGCCTGGAAGCTCCTCTCGCCAGCAGTCTCCCAGCAGCTCAGACTGCCTGTACTCTGAGCCGCGAGAGCCCCGGGGACGCAGAGACCGCAAGCCGGATGCACTTCCCCCATTGGCCACTTGGAGGAGGCCTCAGCAGCTGCCTCGATGGATCCGGGGCAGGTGAACACTAGTTAATGGTCAGATGAAGCATTCTTATTTTTTCTTTTCTTTTTTAGTTGCACACTTGCGCCATTTTCTCATTTCATTGACAGCTTTAGTGTGAAAGGCATGTGCAGTATCACTGTGCTGTGATCTAAGCCTTTATGCAGCTGGCTTGGTGTATCCGTCTATCCCGCTGCGCCACAGGGCCAGCCCCCAGATGAAGCTTTCTGAGTGTGTTAAACATAGACAAACAGAGGTGAGATTACAGATTTGTTAAAATTAGACGTCAAAGGTTTGCTCAATTTTAATCTTGATTACTTGACCACAACAAATACTGGAAATGTTTATTAATCGTTCCAACTCGCAACACCTACATTTCACAGCTATATTTACTACAAAACTACATCACTCTGTAAAAAATACTATTATTATGTCTTTTATTCATTAAACATATCTTTTAAAAAGCCATGTTTATATTATGCAAAATGTTGATTATGCATAAAAATTGAGGAATTGAGTATTGATAAATGTCTATGTTATGTCTGTTAAATATTTCCCTGCAGAGGAAGTGCTGTGGTGTCACAAGGAACACATTCAGGAGCTGACTCTCAGCTTGGAGGCTCCCTGGGAGGTAAGGCCATCTGTTTCACATATCATTTACCCATTATTATATCCCCCAAACATACATTGCCATGGCATATTCTGTTTTGTTGACACGATTTACTTTCGAACGGATACATGGATTTGTCCCAGACTCTGTGTGTTAATGCTCTAGGCTAGGTTCATGAACAGATGACATTTTGGAGGCATTTACAGGATGGCTGAATTCATGATGGCCAAATCTTTGAAATGCTGGTGGATGGATTTGGCCCAAATGTCTTTAGCTTTGCGTTCAAAATAGTTGTTTTGTTTTAAGATGAAGCATATCAATTTCATGTAATAAAAAACATAACATCTTTCAAGAGGGATGACTTTTTTTCCTTGGTGTGATAAGCAAGCACAAAATCTTGTATGACAAACACTCTATAAGAGTTAGATTAACTGAGAGATTCAAGATTATTTTTATTTGTCCCAAGGTAAATTTGGACAGAAACAACACATTTATAGTGCCTCTGTTGAGGTAAAGAACAGAATCTCGGTTAGCCTCAACCCTCAACAACACATTTCTAGTGCTTCTGGTGAGGTGAAGCAGCACCTCAGATAGAGCAAACATGTTTGACCAGAAAAATAAAAATCACTTTCTCAGAATTCTTCCGTGGGCCAGAAAAACTTGATTGGCGGGCCGGATTTGGCCCGCGGGCCGCCAATTGCATATCCCTGGTCTATAGTCTAGCTTGATGAAGTAATAAAGTAATGGTTACCATCCACAGTTCCAGGGTCCGGTGATGGTGCCAGTGGGGACTACCCTGGCTGTGAGGAGGTGTGGTTGGCTGCAGGGGCCAGGGACAACTCTGCCAACACTGAAGGATCTGGTTCCTCACCACACACAGGTCAGGCTCAGGCCGAGGACTGCACACTGAATTTGAAATGCAGCGTGCTCTCAGAGTCTAGAAAAGTTTTAAAGAGAGCTGCTACTAATTATTATTTTGATCCATCGATTAATCAGCCATTTTTACTAACGATTAATTGATTAATCGCCAGGTTAATTTTTCCTTTGAAATCGCGTCAATTATTCATGTATTTTTTTCGTCCCGGTTGTACCATTTCCCAGTTTCAAAATTATCTGGAAAACAGGTGAAGAAGGGGGAGGAAACATCCGGCAAATCTGTTGGTGAGGGGAGCAAACCCACGATTCTGTGTGCTTTCTACTGCACTCACTCTTAACACACTGAGCTACTGTGGTGCGCAAATTTTTAACCTGAAGCGTTATTGATATTGCAAATGTTCAACAACATTATATTCAACACATTTGAGTTGAGGACAAAGAAAACAAGGAAACCATTATTCAGAAACTAAGATTTTAGGCCTTGAATGGCTTGGAAAACGCACAGGATTAGAACGATCATTGGGTCTGGTAAAACCAGGGTTTGCAGTCTTGCCCGCAATACTGCTGCTGCACTTTCACCTTCATCACTGAGCTCCTTGCGTCAGCTGCTGCTCTCCACTGCCGTTAATAAGGGACAGATTTTACAGCGGCTGGCCCAAGGCTCTGACATAACTTAGCTTGGCATGTCCGCTCAGCGGGATCGATAGAGGTCTTTAAATCATCTCTGAAAATCCACCTCTTCTCCATGCCGTTTGACCGAAATCAGCCGTTTTTCATTCTTTATTGAGGGGAATACTGACAGGATTAAATTGAAAACTGGGATGGAGTCAGGAGTGGCGGAGAGTGTGTGCGAACCCGCGGTGCTGCTCGGCCTGTGGCCTGGGGGAGGCGCTCTCTAACCACTCTGCCACCGCACGCCCCCGATTCATTGCTTTTTATAGGTATTCAGTTTTTAGTGTTTCCATCTGTGTCTATTTATTTTATTTGTATGTACAGTGCTTCGGTCAACCATGATTCTTTTTTATATGTGCTATATAAATCGTGCTGCATTGAGTTATCATCTCTGCATTGTCACGTTAGTATTTACATGTTAGCATTAGCAAGCTAGGATTAGCATGTTAGCATTAGCATTTTAGCTTTGACATGTTAAATTTGGCATGTTTGCATTAGCATGCTTCCCAGCATGGGTGTATGTGTAACCATAGAGGATGGAACTGAGAAGAACCAAGTTTAACTATATTTCTAGTTAACAAGAGTAATTGTTGCTTGTGCTTGATGTGATTATTTTTAGGTTATTTATTATTTTCTTAAATGATACAGCAAATTAGTGGACATTGTTTTAATAATCAGCAAGTAACGGTCTATTAAAAATCATTAGTTACAGCTGTAGTCAATCACATCCCTGTTGATATCTGCAAAACGATGTGAGTTTTGGTCCCAATGTGATGCCATTTTAATCTCTTAACCTACGGCCAGGTGTGCCGATGGAAGGCTTGAGACAGCGGGCAAGGCTCCGGATGGAGCGGGCCAAGGAAGAGGCGGAACACGCTGCGGCTCCAGAGAGGAGGAAGAGGGGGGAGGTGGAGGCGGACGAGGGGGTCGGAGAGGAGGATGACGATGACGTGGTGGAGGTCATGGAAGAGCGTGGAACCGAGCAGCGCGTTGAGCACCTTCAACCTGCTGGTAAAACGCAGCTCTCAACAAAAAGTTCCTGGTTTTCGTTCCTTGAACCGGTTTGAAACATTTTTTTTGATCGAATCAGCCTTTCTTAATAACGATTGCTTGATGTTTCTATTAAAGTCGTGACAATTGTTAACCTGAAACGTTAATCATTGAAACTTTGTAATATTAATATTGGAAACATTTTGCGGTTTCGCTATCTCTATGCATTGCTAACATTTCCTTTTTTTTAGTACTCGCATGGAAGAGCCTAGTCGTCCGCACTAACTTATTGTGTTTTCACCCATTATGTGTCGTTGTGGGGCTTAACAGTATTCAGTATTTAAGAGAATGGCAACTGACAACTGGGAATGGCAACTCAAAATTCCCATGGCCCATTCTCCACTTTTAAGTGAAGAATGGGCCAAACAAGTAATCAATCACTGTCGATTATAATCGATTATCAAATTAGTTGACGATTATTTCAGTAATCGATTATCATCGATTAATTGGTTGCATCTCTACTCTCAATGCCTTCACTACCAGGCACTCTCATGGAATTTGGACAGTGTTTGAATTGGTGGCTAAAAAAACATCTCACGATATGATTCGATACACGATATGTCTTGCGATATAATGAAAGAGCAAAGAGTGAAAGCATTAAAGTTGAACGTCGTTTCACAATAAATTTATTGTAGATGGTGAATGGAGACTGGCATTGGGAGCAACATATGTTAAACATGTTTGAGTGGAGGACGGACCAAATAACTAAATTATTAATTGTGGCCAATTTTAATCGATTATTGAATTCGTTGTCAAGTAATTTGAAAATTGATTATCATAATTTCCCCGATATGCAGTGTGCTGGGGATGTAATTGCGACCGGAATCGCCTCACGGCACTTCACAGAAAAAGCTTACATTTTGATTGACAGTAGGTACTATCAAAGACAGAATTCCTGACGTTTTTTTCCAGAATATTTAAACAAATCGAATGTCCTTTTAACAAAGGAAAATTAATTGAAATGTGTTACAAAAATTCACATCAGTATTCATATGAGTGCGTTTTGTGTATATCAGCTGTAGCTAGCGAGTGTCACATGGTGAGTCGAGCTGGGGAGTCAAGAGATGAGGAGCGGGCCAGTGACTCCGTGCTTGGTCAGCCTCTGACCTCCTCTCCAGGCCTACAGTGGCAGGCTGGACCCTGGGCACAGGTACACACCTACTTATAATTATATGTAAAAATGAAATTAGTGATGTCAACGATTTAATAGAGTAATATATTGTCCGAATACACCTGGGGGGGAAGCATGCTGACCAGCATGGCATGGTTGGGTCCACGGGTCGAAGTCCGCTTACAGCCGCTCCCCGCCTCAGCCGAAATAAAAACCGAAACATACCACTGCAAAGTATTCCTGTAGGACATCAGGACAAAGTGAGAAATTTATTTTTGATCATGGCATGCAAGCCTGGAGAGCATCCTTCTCTCAGATATAGCAGGCAGTGTCTAGTTCCTCGCCCATATTGTACCCACAATTTCCTGCACGATATTACCTAGCTGCGCTAACAAAGCCAATGATTAATTGATGATTGACCACTGGAATGAATGATAATCAAATATTGCGTTAAATGAATGATAATCAAATATTGCGTTAACCACATGCGTTTGACATCTCTAGCAGGAGGAAACATTACCCATAATCCCTTTGGCGTACTAATTATCCTATACAATGGCCCTGGTTCCAGAATGAATCCAGACACACTGAGCAGGAAGATCCAGATGTGGACTACGAGCCCTTGGCTGAAGAGCACTTTGAGTGCCAAACGTACGACGAGATCCAAGATGGCACCGGAGAGGTTTCCCAGCGCCCGCTGCTCCCGGCCTCACCGGACCACCACTCTGCCGACTTCCTGACTTGGCCTACAGCCGACGCAGACGCCACTACTGCACCGGGCGCCACGCCGAACCGCCAGCTTGCCTCACCTTCTGCCCCGCCCTTTCCTCCGCCCAGCTCGCCGCCGACGCCGTCCTCGTCTTCCGGCTCGCTGCTTCTCGCCGGGGCGCCGTACACGGGCAAGGTTCATTTCTGCCACTGCGGCAAGGCGTACACTCTCAAGAGCATGCGCGACCGTCACGTCAAGATGCAGCACCTCAACTTGCGTCCGTTCGGCTGTCCTGTGTGCGCGAAGACGTTCAAGATGAAGCATCATCTCATCAAGCATTTGAAGACGCACGGCGGTCTGCGCCCATACGAGTGCGGGCTGTGCGGCAAGAAGGTGATCTGGAGGGAGAGCTTCCTGAGGCATCAGGCACGGTGCCAGCGGCTCGTTGCCGCCAACGGCACGACTGCCTCCACGGAAGCTGTGGACGGCTCAACCGCCTCAACGTCTCCTTCGGCGGGACCCTCAGTCCCAGCGGACGATCCAGAGAGCGGCGGGCCCTACGGGGGCTTTGGCTTTGACAATGAACATAGTGAAGCCTTCCTGGCAGGCCTGGCCGGGCAGGTGAAGGTAGAGGCGGTGGAGTTCAGCGGAGACACTGGGGACAGGCACGTCAAGGACGGGGAGGCGGCGGCTGAAAGAAGCGGACCTCTAATGGCAGGCATCATGGATGACTTGCAGTCCAGACTGGTTCACCCCGGACATGTGTTCAAGGAGGAGGCCAGTGAAGGCTAATGTTAAACATTTCTCATTTCAAACGCTTCTTCATGTCATCTTTAATGCATCATTATATCTGTGATCTTTGGCACATTTCCATAACAGGGTCTCGGCTCAACTCAACCCGCCGCTACTCTGGTACCAGGTACTTTTGAGTGTGGTTTCCCATATAAAGGCAGTACCCCCTAGGGATACCTGGTTGTCATCAGCCGGATTGGTTTAACTACATGTGGATACGTTAAATGGCCAGTTGGCCATGTACTACCCTTTGGTTTCCTCTGACCAGCCTGCGTAAGGATATTAGAAAATGCAAAATAAAGTTTAACAAGTTTAGCCGGCAATTTGCGCCTTGAAGAGCGACCCTGAAGGCAACTTTATTTTTTCATTACTTAATTACACTCTATATTCTTACCAACCTCTACAAAACTATGCCTTGAATGATTAGTGGTCGGCAAGAGAAGTAGAGGAAGACAACCCAAAAGATGGCGTGCCAACATCTACGAATGGTCAGGACCTGACCTGACAACCCTGAACAGAATGACACTGAACCGGAGGTGCTGGAGGAAGCTGACCCATGTTGGTGCACATTCTGCTACAAGCGGAGAAAGTGAAGTATGATATTATTACCATGCAGTTTCTGAAAACAATGTTTCAGTCATATTTTAATAATATGAATATAATTCATATGATGCACAATTACATTTGGCATTTTGGCCCGTCCCTCCATAATATTTTTCGTTTCTCATGTGGCCGGTCTGGGCCTATGGAAAAACTAATTTCCCATTCATGAGTTAAACAATGCTTTGATGATGCAAGTGATGATCTTCTCTGACCAATCAGTGGTCTGCTTGATTGGTCATGTACCAAAAACATTGTTACCTGGTAACAGGTCCTTGTCCGTAATACAAAAGGACAAGTTGAGTTGATGGAAATGCGCCAATATTCACCTCAAATCTTGGGAGTTATGTTTTTTTAACATTTTGCCAGTGTGTCTACACTCTTATTCAGAAGAAGGAGTGGTTCTCTAATCTTGAACCTGGATATGGAATCGCACTTTTTGGATTATGGAATAAGACTTGGCTTTATTAGAAGCAATTTAAACATGGAATTTGGGCAGTAGTAGATCATGGTGAACAACACTGAACATAATTCGCTAATAACAATGAGCCACAGCCCCTCGAGCCATTTGTCTTCAGTTTGTTGATGTAGAACATTAATGGGGGCTGTGCCCATTTCTTCAGTTTTCATGGAGTCCTCTTGACCTCATGCACCTTTTAAAAGTGTGAAAAATGTCAGTGAAGACAACATGGTGCTGGAGTATAATGGTCAACATAAAAAAACTTTATAAACAAAGTTGTAATTCCATTTGGAAAGATGTCAGCTTTTATTAATGGTATAACCATTCTGAAAGATTCCATCTAGGAGGTGTAACAACTATGAACGCTAGATCCACAGAAGTGTAGCATCATTTGAAACGCGGCAAGAACATTACTCCACGATTTCAGGAACACTATCTCACCCTTTGTCAGTACAAAACTGTCCCAAATACAAAATTATGTTGACTTTTAAGTCTTTAAGCAATCTGTTCAGACTTGTGAAATATATGACACAGTTCATTTTTTTGTTTTGTTTTGTGTATGCAGCATTATTTTCCTCATAAATCCTTCTGCTGGTCTTCGGAGTGGACCATGTGACACCAGTTATTGGAGCTGAGCTTGCAGGTCATCAGAATCAAGTTTATTTGTCATTTGCACATGCGTAATAGTATACACACACACACACACACACAAACATGGAATTTAGGTTGGGTACAGTATACTCTCATAAAGCTGGATGATATGGAATAAAATTAATCTCACTGTATAGTGTGCAGGTAATTAACAAAAAAAAGTTGAAGAGAGACTAGCGTAGCTCGAACTTGGTTCGTTGTAGATAAATAATTTACCAACATCGGACTGTGGCACATACGCCTGCATTTATTGCACAGAATGTAACAAATGCAATTGACTTCACGCAATTTCATCACTCTGGGCGGCTATTGAAAGAATGAGTTGCCCAGTTCAGGACCCTCTGAACAGCTTATTAGCAGTGCTGGAGCTCTCCAGGGTCCTGGATGTACATGTATTCATTTGCATTTCTTACGTTCGTGCAATAAATGGCCTGTGGCTGCAGGCTTGGTAAAATACTGCAAATGCCAGATAAGGATACATTTTTATATATATATATATATATATATATATAGATAGAGAGAGCGAGAGTGTGGGAGAGAGAGAGAGAGTGTTGTGAGAGTGAGAGAGAGAGAGAGAGAGTGTGGGAGAGAGAGAGAGGGAGAGTGAGAGAGAGAGAGTGTGGGAGAGAGAGAGAGAGAGAGAGAACGAACTTTTTTTGGTATGTCGTCCACAACCGTGTTCTACTCTGGTCAGCATTCACAACAATACAATTTCGGTACTATACTATTGGTGCCATAATAAGAATTAGTGATCACCATTCAGACATGTAAAGAGTCTTTATTCTCTCTTATTGATGCACAGTGCAACTGGAGTTCAATAGCATCTTTGCACAGGGGAAAGAAACTGTTCTCAAGTCTGGAGGTCTTGGCATGCAGTGCTCTGTAGCGCCTGCCTGAGGCCTGAAGGGGGGGGGGGTGAAAAGGTAGTGCGTGGGAATTGCGGGATCAACCAGCTTTCTTCCTAACCCTGTCGGAATAGGCTGAGGTTGCTGGCAGTGGCACCGATAATTCTCTCTGCCGTTCTACAGTCGAAGCTTATCAAATTCTGTGGCAGACCCAAAGATCTCCTGCTCTCATGGAGAGTGGTGTGGGTGCTAGCAGAGCTTTCAAAATTTGGTTAAAACATAATTCTCCACGATTACCTCCTTGCGTCTGATCTACGTATTTGTCTCTCAATTATTAATATATATTTTAACTTAAATATTTTGAATTGTGCAGATTGGTATACGTATGAATACTCGAGTGGCTCGTTATTCTAATCATGAGGATTGCAGCTCATTTGAAAATGTGTAAAGTGTAAAAGTGATAAAATTCGGTATAAACATGTTTACTATTCTGCGTGGTAATGACACCAAACGGCCGCTAGAGGGCACGCTAGTATCCGCCATCTCCATTTGCGTCCGTCTCTTCCGTCCCAGTTATTTATTTATTTTTGTACCGCACTGCATCAAGACGCGTCTCCTGACGTGGAGCCACTCCACGGGAGGGGTTTTTTCGACCCGCGACACCCGAACGGCAGGACGCCAGTGGCTTTTTCCAGGTTTTGTGAGGGTTTCATCTCGGCGGGTCCGCGGCTGCAGGCTATACATCTGCTTTTGTGTGTGCCACCGCCCGCAATGTCAACACGACGCGCGGGTTGATGAGCTTGGCCACACCATACCCGAGGATGGAGTGATTATTTTCTAAATATTTTTACATTTTGTAGATGTGTTTTTATTCAGTTTTTAATTTTATTTTTCGTGTTTTCCCCCTACCCGCCTATATGTCGTATTAGCGCGTTTTTATAGTGCGCGGTGGAAAAGGATATCTTCAAAGGGGGTACGAACCTGGCCTGCCATACCCGCCAGCTGCATCATTTTCCCCTAAGCGTGGTAATCCTTCCGCAAATATCTAGCCTGATCATAATATTTTACGTCGCGTCGCCGGGAAATATACAAATACATGTCTCGCTAAACGTGTGGAACGTTGCGCGATGGAAAAAGGTGTGTCGGTATGAGAGCATCCGCCTTTTAAATTATTGATGGAGCTGTCTTTTATCCAGTGATCGAGGCTTCAACCCACGCTGCGAAGCGTAGCGGAGCTTCTCGCGTTTTCTGGAAGCGTCTCCGTCTCTTTTGGTGCGTGACGGAAGCCACTGACCTGAGACACACATTCACGCAGCCCGTCGCCAAAAAGAATCGTATAAATATCTTGGATGCGAGGTGTTCTGTAAGGGATACGCTGATGATACTTGGTACTGTGACACCGTAAAGGGAAAACGTTCATCACCATCACCCCTCCCTCTTCAGTCTTTTCGCATCTTCCGTGGACACTGAGGCGCGCGTCTGGCCGCATCCAGGTGCGCGTCCGGCGGATGCTGGAGTGACTGCTCCCACAGTGACTGGTCCAGAGACCCCGGGGCTCCGTTGTCCAGTGCTGCCTATATAGCATGATGGGCGACTGCTGTGAGCCGGCCATGGTGGCTTGCAGGCCGCTATTAACGGCTTATAAGCCGGCCATCGGCCCGCTGAGACCGGCCCAAAGTCTGCTGCCGTCAGCAGAGCGACTCCTGGCTCTGATGTTGCTGTGCGCTCTCGGTGGTGAGTACATTGTTGTTATGGAATGGTAGATACTGTATTCACTCCAAGGGGGATTTGTATCAAGAGAGGAGAATCCAGTAATGTATGCATTAGGGGTGTCAAAGAATGATTCATCGATAATCGATTAACCGTTCGAAAACATTTGATCGATGCAATGAATCGAGAAGTTGTGCGACAATACATTTGATCCAAATGTGCACGCTGCACCAACTATAAGAAGACTTTTCTGTCCATATAATATCCCAATAGATTGAAGAGCATTATGGAATGAAACCCCATAATATTATTAACATTACCACTTCAAGTTGTCGTCTTCATCATCATCACGCCTGTAGTCTGGCTGACCGCTGGGGCGCCACTGAAGATTTTGTAACCAGCTTTCTCCATCTGCCTCTGTCCTCGGGCACTCACATGACACTCGGCCTGCAACTTGTCCATTCTTGGATGTTATCATCCCAACGCTTTATCTTGTCTTCCTCTCATTCTTCCACCTGGCACGGTGCCTTGAAGGATTGTTTTCTTTGGGATCTCGTGGCATGTCTGTACCATTTTATTTTATTTTTTTTACGGTGGTTATCAGATCTTCATATGGTCCAATGGCTTGTTTTATTTATTAACCTTGTTTATAACGTATCTTGCCAATCAGGTTAAAAATTCTGCACCATATGATCTAACAGCGGCAAGAAAGTCTAAAAAGTTAATGATTAATTGATGATAAAAATAAGGATTAATCGCATAATGCATTAACCTTTTTTTTTTAGTTGATCCAAAAAAGTTATTTGTTTGGGCCAAAGCGCCGTTTTTCATTCTTATTGAGAGACGGAAGCCAGGATGAAGAGTCGAGCATTGCAGTGCTCGACCTGGGGGACCCGCTCTCTACCCGCTCGGCCGCCACACGCCCCCGCTTTAACCAAATTTTGACATCCCTAGGATGCATGCAGTACACAATGGCCATCATTTTTAAAAAAAATCAACATTAAAGAGGGAGTAATCTTGATCAAGGCTGCAGAGGCTTCAGACCCATGTCTGAAGCATGGAGGTCATTGACATGGAGGTCAGCTTTCATCATATGCCTTGCCCTGCGCCTGCCTAGCACAGAGCCTGCCTACTTGATCAACCTGTCAAGTCTCTATCTCTGGAAGTCTTTCTAAGTACACTGCTACATATAGAGGTGATCCTGCATATATGCATTTTGCTCCGATTGATTGAAATTTCTTCCGCTAAGGCCAATTTGATGCTGTGTTTTCTTTTTGGCATTTTCTCAGTTCGTTGACAGCGTTCGAGTGACAGGGAGATGAGAGAGTGCAGACAAATGGACGTGCAGTGAGGGGAAGCGATCTCATGGTGCTGCGTGTGCTGTGATCTAAGCCACAGCCAAAAGACTATAAAGACCTAGACTATGGCTGGGAGGAGTGGTCTGCACCATGGACGGGACCAGACCCATGCCTATTTATCTTTCTTTCTTTTTTAAATTTTTGGGGACAAGTGTTGTTTTTCATTCTTTTTATTGAGAGATGGTGGGTTAAATCGCAAACTGGGATGAAGGGGGAGACATTGCAGAAAAGCCGGAGAGGAAGCTGCTCGACCTATGGTCTGGGGGGCGTGCACTATAACCACTCTGCCACCACGCCTCTGCCTATTTATTTTTTTCAGGTTAGATTCACTCACAGTGGTTAGGGACGATGATTATCCTGGAATAAACTGATCCACGATATATTCTAAACCCAGGAATATGTTTTTAGTTGTTTTAGTTGTAGGTTTTGACAGCTACACTGTTCCAATCACTGAATTTACTGTGGAACCCTGCACATACCTTGTTTTTAGATGCACTCACTGTAGCGCCCTCGTATGGGCAGAGTGCGTTTGATTGTTTGACCCATGTGACACCCGCTGCCACACGTGTTATTAAAGCTGTTGGATGACTTGGCCAAGGACATAATCGTTAATAACGTCCTTCATCCCCTCCATCCAGTACTTGGGCTTAACCCCGGGGCTCTCCGTTCTCCGTAGAGCTGAAACTAGGTAGGGGAGTGTTGCAATGATCGCTAGAGCAGAATCATCAGAGTGGGCATGGTAGTAATAAGCAACAACTATATAGGTGATGAGCAACACACTATAATATATAATAATAATAAAAAAATGTAAGGGAAGCAAGGTGGCAGAGTGGCTATAGAGTGCGCCCTCTCCAAACCATTGTTTGAGCAGTGCCACGGGTTCTCATCCCCTCTCCAGCTTTTCTACAACGCCC
>OMKY01078680.1:2235-17236 GCA_900302395.1 Bregmaceros cantori | reverse complement strand
CCCACCACCCCCAGCTTCCCAGGCCCTCCCCCGTAACCCCGCAGTCGCCATTAAACACTATTGTTCTGGTCCACTGCTTGGATATCTGATCATTAACCTACATTTGAAGCTGGTGGCGGGAGACAACTTGGAAATTTCTATCCCCCTGCAGCCATTGCCTCCCTCCCTCCCTCGCTCTCTCACTCTGTAAGAGAGCACACACTCACTCCCTGTTTTCTCATGTCTTGTGGGCATAATGAACACTTGAGTGTGACGGCCAGGACAGTTACAGCAGATTGGGCTAGTGGTGTTGTTAACCCATCGGTGACTCGCTGCACACTGGAGATGTCTATCAAAATAGGATTTGAAATCCAAAAGTTTTTCAGAATCTGCTTTATCTGCATATATCAGCAACATACACACACGGAACGTGGATATAAAATACCCAAAGCAACAGAGCGGAGCAACAATTACAACAAATTAATATTGGATCAACTTCAAACTGTCAGATTTGGTTCTTCTTAACCAACAACTGTACAACAATGAAATTACTTGCCCTGACACAAACTCCTTACTACAAATGTATACCATAATATGTTATACGCATTTCTTCATATTCAAATTTTTACATCGATGTCATTTAAATATTTTATATTTTCTGAAATTATTGCTTAATATCTAATTTGTGGACCAATAGGGGGTAGCGTCAGCAGACAATTACAATGATTCAATTATTTGGCGATTTATACATTTGATTAAAATAATTGCAGATTGTTATTGATTAGCTGCCCCCTATTTTATTTTTTCAGGAGAGTATGGTGATGGAGTTCCCACTGGGATGTCAATGATTAATCGATAATCATTTGAGCCGTTGGAAAAATACTTTTGAAAGAAAAATATTACCCTTTTATTGACAGTGTTGGTGTGAGGGGGATGAGAGAGTGGGGACCATATGACAAACTCTGTGCAGCACAGCGACAGAGTCGGGTCTAGGCAGATCAGGCAGCAGGCTGACCAATCGAATTATTTGAATCGAAACGTGGGAGGACTTTGGTATGGGCGACGCGAGACGACGTGGCGCTGTGACTGGATAACAACAATACTTTGTTTTTTACACATGTTTTGACCCTGGTTTTACCAGACCCAATGATCGCTCTAATCATGTGCGATGTGTGGACGATTTGTTGTTGTTTCTGGCTCGCCAGGCTAACTGTGTGTGGCTGCCTCATAGCGCAGGGTCTTTAAACACTAGTCCATAGACCCACCGCTACACCATAGGGTCGGAGCTTTTTGGTAATATTTCTATATTTTATTTATTGTTGAATAATGCCTTCCTTTCATTTGAGACACATGCTTATATAAATAAAGTTTGATTTGATGTGCACAATGCACCAACAAAGTTGCTGTGCTTGGTGCACAGCAAAGATACTCGTTGCTGATTTTTTATTTTATTTTATTTTTTTTAATTTATGACTATTATCCCGCGTGCTATCAAGGACATGCTCGCGTACCACTGGTGACAAGTGATTAAATTCCGGTGCATTTCTGTAGCCTATAAGTAACGTTAGCGTCTACATGTTTTGGTATCGGTGACCCCATGGCCTTGGCACAGGTTTGCACTCTCCGAGTGCTTCTAGTTCATTTATCTCTTCAGCATAACATGAGGCAGGGATAGCCCATCTATCGCAGGCCAGCGTTGGGAGGGGGAGAGGCTCTTTCAAGTGCACCACTATGTACCACTCTAAGCAAATGGGTGGTTTTGTTTATACCTCCTGGCGACACGCAGCACACGCACGCTGTCATTGGGAAGGGTGGGGGTGGGGCGTCTGGAGGTCACGCCACTCTGGGACTCCACCGCTATCCGGCTGTAACTAACTATTAATAATTAGTCAGTTTATTGAACTGATTAGTGGACTTAATTGGTTAGATACTTTTTTCAAATTTCTAACTTTTTTTGTTATTACTCAAAATATTCAGAGTGAGCAACAATTACAAGAGATTAATGTTGTCAACTTGAGAGAAAGTCCGCTTTTTTGGGGCGCATTATTGAGAGAGATGGTGGCAGGATTAAATTGAAAACTGGGATGAAGAGTAGGGGGCGAGACATTGCAGAAAAGATGGGGAGGGGATCGTAACCCGCGTCACTGCTTGACGCGTGGTTCCAATGTGCTCTTTAACCAAACAAAACAATTCATAGCGTAATATTTCGGACGCTATTTTAGTCATTTTTCCATTTAATAATATCGATTATTCAAGTGGGAATTCATCGTTGCACCTCCTACTCTATCTTTTTGTTTGTAAACTCACATACATATGTACAGTGAAATTCTTCCTCCGCATTTAACCCATCCCTGAGGAGTGGTGCCCAGCCGCGGTGCAGTGCCCTGGTGCCAACTCCAGATTTTGCTAACTCCAGCCTGATGGAAACATCATGCTTAACTTCATTCATTTCTGTGAAACCAATTGTCTTTGCCATACTGTAATTAAAACCCTGCTATTGCCATATCGTATTGACTGATTCCTGAACCCAGAAAAGTATTCTATTAATTGCCTCGGCCTAGGGGCACTGACTAGAGCAGGTTAACTAGAACATGCTTTTGGTAGTTGGGTGCCCAGAGGACCGCGCAGAACTGTGTGTGTGTGTATAAAAATCTCCCCCTGACACACGACTGAATTTGCAGCATCCACAATGCGCAGAACCGTCGCACGTTAGCCATTTGTGTGTGTGTGTGTCTCCCTATACTCGTACGCGTCTTTTTCTCTCTCCACTTCTCTCTTGCGCGCGAGTGGCGCGTACATTTAAATAGGAATTGGCGGCACCCAGATCGGCGACACCCACTCGGCGGGGGGCGGCCGGGTCCAGACCCTTCCTTGGTGACCCGTACACAGTGCCGTGTCCCCTTGTAAGCGAAACATTTCATTTATTAGAGTTCTCCGTGGAGAAGTGGCTTACAGGTCAGTCCGGTAGCTGGGTGCCAAACCGTTTAAACACTTGTACGCAAACAGCAAAATTTTAAAATAATTTCAAAATCATTCCCGTACTGGGAGCCAGTGGAGACTGGCCAGCACGCACCACTGTGCTGCCCTGTGTGTGAACAGATGATGATCACTAAGGTTTTATAACATCATTGCGGTTGACATTTCCGGAATGGGCATTGGGCCAGCTTGTATTTTGGTCTGTGTGAAATGCCATGTCGTTGTATGTGCGTTCAGACCCACGTCTGTGGAGCTAAGCTGTGGACAGATGAAGATGTATGATGGATAGATGAAGATATACGGTATGAATGAAGTTTTTAACAATCCATTACCTGTGCCGGGGCTGCGCAGCGGAATCGGGTTATGTTTTTGGTCGCGTTGGTTTGCCTGTGTGTCACCAGGCTAATTTAAAAAGTTGTGCAGGGATCTGCATGAAATTTTGTAGATTTGTTGGAAATGACCAACGGAAGAAGTGATTAAATATTGGTGCATTTCTATAGCCCATGATTAACCTAATCATACTTGATCACCAACTTACCTATAGATTGCTGGGCGCTTGCCGCGGTCACGTGACCAGACCTCCGGTTTGCGGTGGATGCTGGGAAGTGTAGTTGGCTTGTGCTGAGCAGTTTCGCCGGTGGCGTCAATTGCAATCGTGCTACTCTACGAACGCTTGCCTTGATAATGGGTTGACACACACAATGCTAGCACTAAAAGTACTTTTTTTGTACCACTACGGGCGCAGGTTTGCAATCTGAAAAAAAAAACACGAGTGTTTTTAGTTTTTAAATAAACTTTGCAATTATTTTGCTGATGATACGATTACAAAATCATGGCGGCTCATGATCGCACTCAACGATCGTATTGTAGTCTCTAAGACACCTGCAACCAGCACACGTATGGTGTCTGTGACTTAGTTCACAGGCACATGGAGCATCAGGGGTTCGGCTCCCTTCACTGTCCTTTCTGCAATGTCTTCCCCGATCTCTCTCGTCCAACTTTCAAGACTAACCCTGTCAAATGGAAAATGGGGCATTTTCATCATTTCATATTTATTAGGGCTGCACCTTTCACGTTTTTTTGCTCCCGATCCTTTAATTTTAACGATTGGATGATCCCGATCTCCGGTACCGGGTCCCGATCCCCGATTGAGTCCTGATCCTGCAAAAATTGGTAGTACCCAACCTATTTGCCACAATTGTCAATTTCAATAATAGTCAAAGTAAGGAACAATCATTTGGCATGCTCCTCTACTTACACATCCTGATCGGGGCAAAATCACGAATCCCAATGCTTGGAAAAAAGTCTGATCGGCCCCCGATCACAGATCTGAGAATCGGATTGGAACACCACTAATATTTATCAAATTACAATAAAGTAAATTAGCGCTAAATACAGCCAACATGGTGGATACAACACCTGATGTTCCACCATGTTCTCAACGTACATAACATACCAGCGTCCCTCACTTTTATTCCCAACCCTTGTAATGTGAGAGCTTCTCGCACTCCCAGCATGTTTTAATCCATTGAATGGTTACATAATACAGAGACTGTGTGGAGTTGCCTGTGTGGTGACACTCAGGGTTTGCTTGGCTGTTCTCGCACAGGTCTGCAAAGCAGATTATTTCAATAGTCTATTAGTTGCTCATTATTGGAACTAGATATAGGAATTTGGTTAAAAATTCTTAATGGACTACTGACAGAATTAAGTTAAAGTACAGCGAAGATGACACCGAAAACGCCTGATATGGCTAAAATTATTTTGTATTTTCTTCATGTCCTTTCCTGTGTATCAGTTTTTCCTGGTAAATTGTCACATCAACCTCTGCACAGTATGTACTAATAGATGCAATAAACCATTGGTCGTAGTTCACAGCCACTTGTCACCGTCAGATACGAAAGACATGAGGGCGATGGAGGGGTGTTGTGTCTGAGGTTTTACGTGCAAGAGCCTTGACGAGTCAAACACACACAATAGTGCTTGAGTTATATGGAAGTGCTGTAAAGTCTGATAGGTGCTGGCAGGAATGATTTCCTGTGTGAGGTAGTTTGGGACAATTAAACTTATCATTGAAGGTTCTCCAGTAGGACGTCGGGACAGAGTGGAGATGGCAAGTTTTTTGACTGCTTTTTTAAGCCTGTTGATGCTGTTCAGTGCCGTTTCTTCTTGATAATTGTGTGTTGTTGCTCTTCGGGGCTGGGAGCTGGGGCTGGCCTTGGGGTAGGCTAACTTCTTGACTTTTTTTGACAGCGTTGATGTGAATGGGAGGCGAGAGAGCGGGGAATAGCGGATGGGCAATGCTGACTGTGTGGGGCTGCATCTCAGCTCTGCATCTTTAGCTGCTACACCACGGGGCCGGCCCACAAAAACCTTATTTTATTACATTTCATCTTTATTCGCAGACTCGGGGTCCATAACAACAGGAACATATCACAATGAAAATAAAAAGCAAAACAATTCTTGATCTACGGTACAAAATGGGTTTAATTTGAAATTAAATGCATTAAAAAAAACTTGTATGCATTCTAAGGTGCTACGTTGAACTTTGTAGAGTGCTTGGATTATGCTGCGGCATAAGGGTCACACATGCCCCCCCCCGCCTCCCTTCTATGCAGCAGTTTAACCACAGGAAACATAATCTGAGCAGACACCGGCCTATACAAACATTGACATCCCTGCTGCTCCTGCTTCTGTGGCGAGTGCGAGAACGCAGAAATCTTGCTCATGTAGATAGTAGTAGTAGTAGTAGTAGTAGTGGTATTAGTAGCTGCGACGGCTCAGTTTTCCCGGCTAGGTAATTGGTATTGTCTCGAACATCTCTCCACCCCCTGTAAACTACCGCCGGGTTCCCACCCCCCGCCTTCTTGAAAACTAGCCTCGGCTTTTGGCTTTGTCCTGCCTGTTTGAGAGGAGTGTGTGGCTCTCCAAGGAATAGTTAGACCGGGAGTGAGAGAGTGCCGGCTGAAAGAACTCCCTTCCTTTCTCTTCCTGTGGTTTAGGATGACTGTGGGTCACGTGCTTTCAGCGTGGCCAGTGTTGTTGTAGGTGGCAAGTCTCCAGGAATTTGCACTGGCATGCTGGTTGGGGTCCAATCTGCTAAACTATAAAAAATGGAATGATGGAAATGAAATCGCCACCCTGTCGGTGATGCTGATACAATGTATTGGACATCTCGATTCGTTTTTATTATTAGGGGTGTGGACTAGGGCTGCCACTAACGATTATTTTAATAGTCGATTATTAAAACGATTAGTCAATTAATTGATTTATATATTTTTTCCTTCAGAAAAAATCGCCAAATATTCACAGCAAGCAACAATTACAAGACATCCATCTTGTCTAGTTGAAATAGTCAAATCATAATCATGTTTTTTTTTTTATCAATTATCTCTTAATATTTCATATTTTCTGAAAAAAAAATCTTATCGGTCAACAATTAGTCGATCGTTGCAGTCCTAGTGTGGACACCTAATGGTTTGAGTTACTGAATAGACCGATCTTCCTAAAATGTTAGTTTTTTTTTTTTTTTTACATGTGGGGTATATCAGTAATAACAAGGATGCCCATCCCTTACAGAAAAAGCAGAGGTTATTTTTATGCAGAGCACACATAAAAAACATGACAGGAAAATCTAACCTTTTATGAAAGTCTGTAGTCTATTAGATTCTGATTACTGAAACGATGAGTCGACTAATCGGTTGCATATTTTTTTTTGATAAATACTCAAAATATTCCCAGGGAGCAAGAGTTAAATGTGGTTATTCTTAACCCTTTGACTGCCTTGACTGGGCTACATTTTTTGGGTCAAGTGTGCCGAGCTTTCGGGCCATTTTCAGGCATTTTCAGGAGCCCACAAAATATGTACAATATCTACAATATCTATGAGAACGCGCTATGGCACATTTTGCAGATGATTCTATACTCTAACCAGAAAAAGAAAACATGCCTTTAACCATCCCTCTTTCAGAGATATGAAGGAACGATCAGAGGCAAAAAAGTGGTTGCGGAACCATGGGCTGGTGGTGAAAAGTTTGAAAGTTTGGATTTGGATTTAATCTCAGGGGTTAGCCTGGATGTTCATGGTGACGTCACAGTGAAAAAACGCTAAGACAAACATAGACGTTTTAAGCACACAACTCGTGGATTTATAAGGCGTGCATGTTCGTCCTAAGCATACAAAGGGTTAACCAACTAATGAACAATTAAGTTAATTATTCTGCCACAAGCTCATTACATAGTCATCATTTTTATCAGCAATGTTTGTTTAATATATTGTATTTTCAGAAATGTTTACTTAATATCAAATTTAATTTTTTAAAATGTAATTAAAATGACAAAAACAAAGATTCAATCCATTATCACCATCATAAAACTTTCAATTAGAATATGGTTTTAGTCATTTTGATAGCCATGCGGCATCTAAGGCTCAGTGTTCCTCCAAAATTGGATTCCAGTTCCATGATAGATATCACTATTGGTGCTCCAATCCTCAGATCGGTGATCGGGGCCGATCAGACTTTTTTCCAAGGATCGGGACCGATGATTTTGTCCCGATCATGATCTGTAAATAAGTTGGGGAGCATGCCAAATGATTGTTCATTACTTTGACTATTATTGAAATTGACAATTGTGAAAATAGGTTGGGTACTACCAATTTTCACAGGAACAGGACTCTGTATCGGGGATCGCGACTCTGTACCGGAGAACCGGATCGGCCGATCCTTGAAATTGAAGGATCGGGATCAGATCGGGAGCAAAAAAAACGTAATCGGTGCACCCCTAGATATCACATGATTTGACAGACCTTCAATAGAGTGAATTTCTTGCCAAAAATATTCCTTTCCAATCCAGTTAAGACTTTTTTGGCAGATTGGTATGTTGTGTATTGTTATCGTTGCTGTTGTTATTATTATTATTATCATTATTTAAGCTTGGTATTCCCAAGGCTTCACTAAGGCCTCGTGTTGCTATTACACATAACATTCTCGCGTACTGTGTGTACTAACAACCTTGGGTCACAAGAGGGTAGATCTCCACAATAATAACGACTTATTATTATTACATACTGTCAAAATAATGCAAAATAACACTTCATATTTCAATTTCTCTGCTTGTAGCAGAATGTGCACCAACATGGGTCATTCTCCAAAGGGGCCCATCCAGTGTTGTTCTGTTTTGGGTCGGTAGGTCCAGTCCTTGTCATTCGTAGATGTTGTCACGTGATCGTTTGGGTTGTCTGCCTCTTTCTTTTACCTGCTCCTAATCCTTCGAGGTTTTGTTTGGCCTACTTGGAATCACTTGATTTGATCGTTGAATTTTAGAGCCTTTTGATCTTCGGCATTGTTGGCAATTAAAATGAGGGTTTTAACACTAACACGGCAGCAATACAGAAATAAGTGATCTAGAGGACCCCAAGAGGGCAAGTGCTGACTGCAGCAATACAGAAAGGAGAACAGCATTACAGGGGAGAGCGGTGGGAACGGCGGAAATGCAGACCGAGACAGAGACTGCAGATGCTTAGAGAAGCCATCCAGAAGGGGGAGCAGTGAGTGGAGCCAGCGATTGCAGCAGAACAAGGCCAGAGCTACGGTACTGCCCAGTATTCTATGGCTCCGTTGCACATGTACAAGCAGGCGGCAGACGATGTCTGAATGATTGACACTAGGGCTGTGGAAAAAATAGTTCTGAAATCGAAATCAGATTATTTTGTCCAATGTTTTTAAATGATTCAAGTAATTTCAAATCAGTAAATACCCATCCATCTCTGTCAGTGGGTTTTCATTAAAATTATTAATGCTATACTTTAGTTAAGAAATCGGCGCATTATTAATGTGATTTGGAAATATTTGCCATTGTTTTTGCACCCAAATTCTCAAATAAGTTTAAACGATTTAATTCGGACTAACGCATCACGTCGTGGGACTTAGCCGAGAGCGGCTAAAAAACATGGCTGTCGGGTGTCTTGTCTGTCAACTTGTACAGTTGGAACAAGTTTGAAAACAGTTTGTAACGCTTTTCATGTATCGTGGATTTACTGTGGGGGGCACACCGTGGGTTTGTTGGCTTGTCTTTTTACCTTCAGTTAATCCCTTAATTTTTGTTTGGTCGACTTCGGGGGCGCTTTATAAGACTCTGGAGTCATTGCATCACAAATGTAATGAGCTGCGGCCATGCTGTGTTGTTGTTTATCAGCTGAACAGACGGCACGATTACCAACCGATCAGCTGTAGCGGGCCAATCGGCGGCGCGCATTTGGCGCGCCCTTGCCTGGCCCAATCAGTTTGAAGCAGTGGCTGACCAATCAGTGACCCAACAACCCGCGGGCCGTGAGTGACGCCAACGGGACGCCTCAAACTACCTCTCGAGCAGTCACAAAATGTTTTACCGGTGCCATGGTACCGGCATTGTAGAGACACAATTTTATTGGAACCAGGGCTTTAGAGAACGGCTCTGCTTTTGATTATCACGATTATTGGTTTAAGTGACGTCAGTCTGCAGCGTTATTTTGTTTCTGTGTGATCTGTCCGTTGTTGTTTTGTCATCCATCGCATGATGTAGTTTTGGAATGTTTGATTATTGTTACTCAGTTTTGTTGTCCAACTCACACATTCAAGGCTGTACAAAACTACTGGCAGCTTGCAAGTATTTGTGTGTGTGCGTATATGTAAGTAAACTTTTTTTTTTTTTTAATGGCCAAAAAAGAAATTCAGTTTTGCACAATTTCATATTGTCCAGGCCATTATGAAATATGATGGATTTTTAGCTTTGTTTTCACAATCGTTGTTTTGGTTTTAAGCCATCATTCATTCCTTGAAAGGAACTATTTGAGATATACGTTTAGCAGCCAGAGACAACTGCATAGGCCTAGTTGTGTATTTGTGTTGACTATTCAGCGGGTCATTATTAATACATCTGCTGGCTGTGATCTCTTATGTGTGACAACGATTCATTTATATGCTGGTATTCTTTGTGCCGTGAGCCATGACAAGCTGCTGGGGTGACTTCTGGGCTGTGCGTCAAGTGCTGTTGCTATTCTTGGCGCACCTTTTCTCCCGTCCCATCCCGGCCTCGAAGGATCAGCTTACTGGGCCACGCGGTGTGGCATATTACGCCTGTGCGCCTGTATGTACTAGATTAGTCGGAATAGTCGACTAATTAATTCATGAAATGGAATTTGACTACCGATGCAATAATCAGTAATCTCCAAGGAATTATTGTCGTATATTTTTGCTGACATTACCTACGATTGGTCAACACAAATGTGATATTGTTTGATAATTTCAGAAAATCCAAAATATGATTATTGTTGAGCATTATTCATTTAAAAAAACAACAACATGCGTATGAAGAAAACCACCAAAATATTAGTGCATAAATTAATTGTAATGAGTTACTTACTCGGACACAAACTAAAATGTACTGAATTTCAATTTCAGAAACTAACTATTATTTCAGTAATCTGAAGATGTTATAAATTGGGCCAATCAGGATAAGGTGGGCATTATCTGTTCGTTACGGTTTCAGTAAGAGGATCAAAATTTGAGGATTTGTATAAAAGAGCTGCAACTAACAATTATTTCATCAGCTCACTAATTTGAGATTATTGAAACAACAAGTCAACTAATCTGTTGATTTCTTTTTTTTTTTTTTTTTTTTTTCGTGACAAATACCCAAAATATTCAAATGGAGAAAAAAAAACACATGTCAAAATAAAATCAATTTTGTTTCTTCTTAACCAACAAATGTACCACTTTTAAATCAATTACTCGTTCAGAAGCTCATTGTAATTAATTTATACCGTAATATTTAGATCTTTCATATTCATTAATCCATGTGCATCAACCAAATGGTAGTGTCGGCACAAAACCGCTGACGATAACAATGATTCAATTCCTTTGCGATTATCGTTTTTTCCTCGATTAATTTTAATAATTGATTAGTCCTAATTAATCATAATTAACCTAATTGTTGCTGCTCTAATGTACAATCAAATAAATACTCTCTGGGGAAATGTACATTCTCATGGCCTTGTGGCGCTTTGGCATGTCTTGCACTTCGTCGCAGCAATTCTCATTTGATTTCTCTGTGTGGGGAGTTGTTTCTCTTTAACCACCTGGCTCAGTGAGCCCCTGCTCTTTAGTGACAGGTTGCCATACCATACAAAAGGAAGTTACACTCTATAAAGCACGATAAAAGAGTTTCAGTAGTGATCTGTCCACATGGAAACGAGCTAATTTCCGCAGGCGAGCATGTGGGCCGTCCTTGGGACGGATTGGGACTCGTGATTTTGTCCCGATCAGGATCGGTAAATGAGTTGGGGAGCCAAATGACTGTTTATTTACTTTGACCATTATTGAAATCGACAACTGTGCCAAATAGTTTGGGTACTACCAATTTTTACAGGATCAGAACTCTGTATCGGGACTCTGTACCGTAGATCGGGATCAGCCGATTGTTAAAAGCAGGATCGGGAGCAAAAAAACGATGGGTGCACCCCTAGCTCTAGTCTGGTAGGGGGTGTGAGCACACAGTGTGATGCGATAACTATGTCCACTAGTGTCCAGCCTCTTGTTTCATCAGTCTCTGCATTCTGCTGTTTGTGTGTTGCTGCCTGTTTACATCATCTGCCTTGGGATGCCTCGTGCCCTGTGCGACAATCATTCAACTCCTCACCAGCGCTGCTATGGCCTTCCAAAAACTTTATTTTACTACATTTTACGACGGTCAACACATTTGCAACAAGTGGGCAAAGAGTTAAATGATATATATTTATATTATTTAATATTATTTATTATTGACTCGACTAAACTTATTAGTTCCACGACTTAACTCCTAATCGCATGGAGAGGCCGCATTTAGCTTCTATGGCCCTCGACTATGTAATGGTCTTCCGGAAGCTCTCGGGGCCGTGGAGACTGTGACTGTTTTTAAGAAGAAGCTCAAGACACATCCCTTCGATCTAGCTTATAACTAGGATGTTACCGTCATCGGTAACTGCGGGTAATGTTGTTCTGCTCAATGTTCTGTTTCTGTAAAGCACTTTGTGTTGCTCTGCATGAAAAGTGTTACACAAATAAAGTTTGAGTCTGTTAAACTTAGTCATTGTTAAATGAACTAATTCCTAAAATATAGAATCCATACTCTTAACAAAATGTCTGTCACCTGTTATTCACCAAAGGAACAATCCATTAAAAATGTAAATTAAAAGTTTATTCACCATTGAGAATGGGTTAGATTTAACATATCGGCTTCTAAATCCACCAAAGCAAGACAGAAAAAATATAGAACATCTGAATATGTTACTCTATCAATTAAACATTAAAACCAGGTGACCGTCGCGTCTGGAGTCGGCATCTGATAATCCAGGACATGGAAAAGTGCCGAGGTCATAGGGTCAATGATGCACAGCAGAGGTTTATGCTCCTAATTTGGAAAAACTGAGCAACGTGTGTGATTTAAAAAAAAAAGTTACCCTCGGCTTCATGTTATGAGAAAACGTCCACAATCCGATTTTTCAGCAGCAGTGCACAAGCACCGCCCATGTCGCTGCTGCTGCTCAAATTCCTCTGTAATTACAGTCTCGCCGTATTCCATTCTGATTTGCAGTCGCATCGACATCATTTTCCTTTCAGTGCAGTAACACCCACCACCACAGCACGCTGCCCTAACCAACCACTGTGCCACACACTCTTGTCAGTTCATGTTTGAGATTGCTACATTAGTGTCAACTAATGGCTGCCCTCCTCAACAACTGTGAATCCCCCCTCGCCCCATTCATCGCTAGTCCAGACTCCAGAGCCTGTCTGGCCTCTTGCACCCATTATTGCCCTGTCAAGTTGTCAACGGTGAGGTTCATGTGGTCTGGGGCTGCAACTAGCCATTATTTTGATACCCGATTACTTGCCGTTTTAATTCAAACGATTAGTCGACTCTGCAGTAGCTCAGCTCGTCAGACGGTGCTCAGCAAACACTCTAGAACTGCAACTAACGATTACTTTGATAAGCGATTAATCGAACATTTTTGCTGATGGTTAATCGATTAATCGCCAGGTGAATTTGCCCTTTGAAATCGGAACAATTATTTCCTTATGTATTTTTTTGGCCCAAAATTGGAAAGATGATTAACCTGAAACGTTATTGATATTGCAAATGTTGAACAATATATTCAAACACATAATGTGTAAGACGGACCAAACAAGGAAACGATTAATCGCTGTCGATTAATTATCAGATTAGTTGCCGATTAATCCAAATCCGATTTAATTGATTAATCAGTTGCAGCTCTAAAACACTCCTTTGCCGTAATGGCACAGGGTTGTGAGTGTGCTTCCCTTCGCCGCATGTCTCCCCCTTCTTCACCCCTTTACATCCACTACTGAATAGAGCTGAATATGGTCCAAATGGGCCGCCATATTCAAATATATAAAATAAATACCCCAAACATTCACTCTGAGTCATAGTCAAATTCGGTTCTTCTTCTGAGTCTGTCTGTGGAGGTTTTATTTCTGTGTGATTATTTCGGATGATTTGTCATCCATCGCATGACGTGGTTTTGGAATGTTTATTATGCTACTGTTTGGTTTTTTTTTAATACAACAATTAGGTGAGGATTTGAAAGTGATCTTGTGCCCAACGTTACAGTTAATGGTGATATTATGAAGATAGTTACAGAATTTAAATATTTAGGAATCGCCATCGACTCCAAACTGACATTCATAAAACATGTTAAAAACATAGCTAATGAAGTCCGCGTTGGCTGAGTGGTTATGGACACCGCACTAACGCGACCCCATTCATGTTAGTGGCACTGTGTCTACCGCAGCGTCCGCAGTGTCGCGAGTTCGACTCCGCTCGTCGACTTGTCTGCAATGTCTACCCCCTGATCTCTTCAACCCAGTTTCCGACTAATCCTATCCAATAAAGATGGAAAAACGGCGCTGACGCCGGAAAAAATAAACTAAAAAAAAAAAAAACGTAGCTAATAATGAAATCTAATTCAAACGATCCGACTTTAGGCACATAAGACCATACTGGACGATAGACGCAGCCAAAGTCTTCATGCACCCTATGTTACTTTCACTGTTCCACATATCTTACTGCTTGACTACCTGGTCACAAACAAACCAGACAACACTAAAACCACTCACTTAACAAGCAGACATTGAAAACACTAGACCAAAAGCCCAACCTTTACCACCACTGCTCCATCATTTTTTTTTATTTCAACAGTTTCACAAAATATGTGGACGCCTGTCTTACTTATAGAATTTTAAATGAATGCTCCGCCGTGCTGGAGCGCTGGAAAGCACGCATATTTCTCAATGACGCGGTAATAAAGATTGGAAAAAATAGCCTGATTGGGCTGAAAAAAAAACGTAACTAAAAGAGTTCATAATCCAAAGGAACTTGGGCAGAACCACCAGAGCCCCAGCCAGAGGACTGTCCAGTGCCTTTAAGGCAACACCACATTTAGCCGTACAAGTCTTCTCAGACGGAGCCACCCACCTGTGGTACAGTCACCAGTTCAAATAAGGGAAACAAACCGCTATTCAAACTTCAAATATAATCTTAAAACGTGGCTAAAAGAAACCCAGACCTGCAGCCACAGATCTCAGCCATTCCATTGTACACAGCAACATGTTTTTAAGAAGAAGCTCAAGACACATCTCTTTGATCTAGCTTATAACTAGGATGTTACCATCATCGGTACATCAGCCCACTGTATGTGTTTCCATGTGTGTCTGTGTGTGTCTATGCAAGTGTGTTTGATTTGGGAGGCTGTGGGTGACGTTGTTCTGTTCAATGTTTCTGTCTCTGTAAAGCACTTTGTGTTGCTCTGCATGAAAAGTGCTATACAAATAAATAAAGTTTGAGTTTGATGAAGACGCCAGTGTATAGCATTGTTTTGTAAGCCACTGAATGCAGCATCGGGGCTCGCAACGGCAGCGATATAGCCGCCCAGTTTCTGGTGTGTTCACCCCTCACCGCAGCTCCACGGACCGACCGAGCCGCTGTTAATCATGTGTTTATTGCAGTTTAACCT
>OMKY01078534.1:0-13998 GCA_900302395.1 Bregmaceros cantori | reverse complement strand
GCCGCGCCATTTTTTTTAAGTTTAGGTCATTTTTAAAATGTCTCGCAATGCATTATGGGTTATATTGCTCCGTCTAGGGTACATCCAATGCTCACTACTTTTTGTGGTGCATTGTGGGATAGTTTCAGTGCACTATATAGGGTACATGGAGAATTCGGACACCCCTACAAAATGGCGTGCGCCCCATATAGTGTACTATATGGGGGATAGGGAGCGATTTCGGACACAGCCTATGTGTACATGTTTTGTTTTTGTTTTTTTTGAAAGAAATAAAGAAAACTAAAATATTTACTAAACCGTGTGTGCTCACTAGAAGTGCAAATACAATTAAAATGCATTGTGCCCAATGCGTTTTACTCCGGAAAGATGGGGGAGGCCACAACGAATCAATAACGTTGACACAGTTACAGTGTGTCTGTGCAGGCAGTGGTTTGTCACAATGGGCGACAAACCATTGTGACAAAAAGGTTGCAATTGCTTTAATGAGCTCTGAGTTCAGTGGTGTGTATCAAAATGAAGGGATCATTATATATCAATTTCATTTGATCCAGTTATTTTTATTAACTCAATTCCGGGCAGCCACTGACTCTTCTATTGTGACAGTTGTAGATGTTTGCCTGTGTGTACTTTCTGTGGCAAAATTGGCTGTGATCCCTAAATGCAGGCAAATGCAATTGCAGAGGAAAGTTTAATTGAATGAATGAATTATATCAACAAACAAACGCATTCACAGGCACGCCCACAAAAATACGCATAGGACCCGTGACGCACACGCCCAACAGGAGGTGTTGGCGGTAGATCGGATACCCGTGGCGTTTAAATGCTCTGTGATGGGGTGTGCGAAGATAATCTGATCGTTTTGTTGGGGTTAGGTTAGATTTAGGAGTTGGAGGTTAGAAATTGACGGGTTATTGTTGGGATTATGATAGCAGGTTAGGGGATATGGTTAGGGGGATGTGGTATGAGATTAGATTTAAGGTTAGGGGTTAGAAGGTAAGTGGTAGTAGGTTAGGCTTAAGGTTAATGGCTATGGTTAGGTTGGGGGTATGTGGTTGGACGTTATTGTTAAGGTTAGGACTAGGAGTAAGGGTTAGTGTTAAGTTGGGACTTATGGGCTTGGGTTTTGGAGAGCTTGATCGTCTTTGGGGTGTCGCTCACTACATCACGCGCCAGCGGTGACCGATCTAACGCCAACCCCAGCCAGCGGCCTCGCGGACATCGCGCCCCCACGCGCAGCGCATCCTCTCGCGAGACTTTCCGTTTGCCGCGCCGTTAAATACGCACCGTCCCGAGATCTTCGGCCATTTCGTCGGCGGTGCAAAGGCAGCGTGGAGGAGATTTCTTTAACACCCGGGAACAACACACCACCAGCCGCAGCACCATGAACGAGACAGCCGTCTCCTTCGCCAAGGACTTCCTTGCCGGCGGAATCTCCGCTGCCATCTCCAAGACCGCCGTCGCACCCATCGAGCGCGTCAAGCTGCTGCTCCAGGTCGGTTCTCCTCCTCCAGCTGCTCCTCCGCCCGGCTTCTCCGTTAGCATGTAGCCGCTAGCGCCTAGCTCGCGCCGGCCTCTATCGACCCGTCGGTCGCGGTGCCTGCAGTTCCGGCTGTGCGCCGCTCCCTAGCCGAGTTCCGGTGTGAACTAGCCGCAGACGGGCGGTTTTTTTCCGGGTGTAATGTCGGTTTTCCCGTCGAGGTCACAGCCGGGATGTTCGATGACCTACACCGCTCTCCTAGCATCCGCAGCCCGTGTCACCTTGGCCTGCATTAGCCGGCTAACAAAGGACACGGGGCTTGGTGGTGTCCGGCTTCCACGGTGACTTCCACCGCGGCGCTGGGCATCACCGATGCTGGAGGATGCTGCGGATGGTTGCTATATTTAACCCCAGCGCTGCTGCCCGTGGGTCCCCCACCCCGGCTGGATGTTGGCCGGCATGCCGGCGAGCCCTTTGGCGTCAGGCCCGCAGTTGCGGCTGCTCTACGCAACAGCATCCGGGATGGTCGGGTTCTACTTGAGACATTCCAAAGGCGTCGCGCATCCGAATTTTGAATTTTTTATGTTTTTAATTCTCGTGAGTGTTTCTCTACAAAATGACCTTCACTCGCCTCGGTTCGCGGTGTTATGTAACGCCTACGCGGGCTCGGATTGGTAGAACTACTATGAACGCCCCCTCTAATTGATCGCCTACTCCTGAACGCGATCTTTAATTGCATAGTTCGTCTTTGACAGAACTATTCGGCAAATCGATGCGTTTCTTTTGCACTATTTCCGTGTGTAGCCACAACCTGCTGGGTGTGAATGAGTGACTTTGCCCCCCAGCCAGGCCACCCTGTGACCTCCAGCCCCGTAGGATCGCCTACGTTGACTCGAGACGTTCATTAACCAGCGTTATTCCACCGACCACACTTGTATCGATCCGCTGCCCACCCAGGAGCGCATCATTTCGGGTATTTTTTTTCCAAGGGCATCGGCAAGTTCGTGGAAGTTGCAACTAGTAGCTCAAGTTCTCAATTGCGTGCTAATAAAGGTACGGTTTGTGTTGATTCGTCTAGTTTTTTTTTATTGCTCATGTGTTGTCTAGATATCCGTTGTAAAACGTAATTTTACGACCCCAATCCCTTGCGCCTTCTAACATAGTTTGTATAGCTTAGAATTTAACATGAAAGGGTAGGCTCTTCCATGCTAATACTAAAAAAATGGAACTGGTAGCAATGAGTGGAGATGTCGGAGCAGGAAAGTTTGCAACATTAATATTGCAAACTTGATAATTCATACTAAGCGATCAGATTTTAATTGATAAAATAAACAGATTCACAGATCTGCGATTTGGTTACTGACCAAAATCGCTGCAGCCCTAATTGCAATCCATTAAGCTCGTTGCTAAATTGATCAAAAATCTTAAATTTAAGGATGAAATCAATCAAATTTTTTTCTAGAGGAAGATGACCCTTTTTTTTTTTTTAGAAGAAATGACCCTTTTTTGCCTGGTTCGTCCGTAGGTGCAACATGCCAGCAAGCAGATCTCCGCCGACAAGCACTACAAGGGCATCATGGACTGTGTGGTGAGGATCCCCAAGGAGCAGGGCTTCCTGTCCTTCTGGAGGGGCAACCTCGCCAACGTCATCCGCTACTTCCCCACGCAGGCCCTGAACTTCGCCTTCAAGGTACGAACGCCACCAGCAGGAACTGGCCTATTAAAAGGTTTTTATTTATTTGGTATGGACATTGCAAGACGCATTGCACAGACCAGATGCACTGCATCAGTGTTATAGCACAAGTGTTAATTTTCAACACCTGTCCACAAGAGGCGCTACCGAGATGACATTATAAATTAAACCATCAATACTAAAGGAAATACAAATATACACCATTATCGATAAAAAACACCCAAACATGATCCTTCAAGGCATTAGGACGCAACTATTGTTCATGAGTACATCGTTGATTTGATTTCAGCCATGATTTCAGATTTGCATTCAGAGCTGGGATTCCGTTTATTTTGGAACAGTATATAAAAGTTTTTGATTAGTAGCTTTAATTTCACAAATTTCTTTTGAAGTCCTCCATCGACTGTCAATGCAATAATTGATGAGTCGCCAAGGAATTGAATCCTTGTTTTCAGCATTATTTTTTTTGGCTGACACCCACATAATGGTCTACACAATCCAAACCATAGTATTCCCAGCTACTCTACTCTACCCAATAAGCCAAATGAACACGAACGGTATTGCGCAGTTTGGCAATTTCTTTATTGCCTTCGGTTTGATCTCGAGCCGTCCTTGTAACACTACCTAGGTCGACTAGGTGGCAACTCCCTTCTAAATAAGGAATGCCGTTATGCATGCCTGGCTCTGGGGGAAGGGGAGGGTCGCATGATGGTGTCATGACAGCAGCTGTCAAGGGGCGAAATGGGGCAGTTGGTAGAATGGGCCCAACAACTAACATGCAATCACCCATTGTGTCTATTAAAACCCCTTGAACACGCTGCAAGGCATCGCCAATGTGTGGGCTGTGTTCTGGTTAAGGCGAATTGGGCTGTTGCATGCATGTATACTTCACCTTACATACTGGAGACCTACCGATATGTGTTTTGGCAGTTTACTGATATTTTGCTCTGGACTGTTACAATCTGCAAGCAAAAACTGCTATCACAATAAAGTTTAAAATGTTTGTTTATAATTTTCCTCCACTCGATGTATAACTTTTTAATTTTGAAGGCTCATGTGCTTCCCTTGCTCAGGACAAGTACAAGAAGGTCTTCCTTGACGGCGTGGACAAGCGCACACAATTCTGGCGGTACTTCGCCGGAAACCTGGCGTCCGGCGGCGCCGCCGGAGCCACCTCCCTGTGCTTCGTGTACCCGCTCGACTTTGCCAGGACCAGGTTGGCCGCCGACGTGGGCAAGGCCAGCGCCCGAGAGTTCAGCGGGCTGGGCGACTGCCTGGTGAAGATCGCCAAGTCAGACGGCGTCCGTGGTCTGTACCAGGGCTTCAACGTGTCCGTCCAGGGCATCATCATCTACCGTGCCGCCTACTTCGGCATGTACGACACAGCAAAGGGTACGTACTTGAGTTTATCTGTTTGGTAGTAGACTGCAACTATTAATTTATTGACGCGGCTATTAATAAATTAACATGTTTGAGCGGAAGATGGGCCAAACAAGGAAACAATTAATCGCAGGCAATTAACGTGATCAATTAGTTGACTATTATTGAAATAATCGGTTATTACAGCTCTAGATGCTAGAATTGTTCGTGCTGCATTATGCGTTCTACAGTAGAGCTACTTTACCTAGAGAATTTTTTTTTTTTTTTTTTGACAGGTTTAGCGTGATTTCTGTGAGGGGCCCCAGGTTTGGGTTTGTGATTTCCAATGATAGTGAAACTTGCTATAACCACTAGAGCTGCGCGATTAATCACTTATTGAAATTGGCAATACATTTGATAATTGAACTTGTTTCCTTGTTTGGCCCATCTTCCGCTCAAACATGTTTGGCATTGGGAACAATGTTTATCTCCATTGTCAGTGTCATGGCCCTAATACAGTAACGACAACACGTACACTTGGGTGAAAACCCAATTTGGCACGGAAGAGTAGGCTGTTCATAATACTATAACATGGAAATGTTGAATGAGTGGAGATGGTGAACATTTTGCAATATTAATATTGCATACTTGTATAATTAACACTAATTTTTAATTGAAACGTGAACTGATTTGGCAGTAAAAATGTAATTGACGATCACGATAATGGTTGGCTGTAGCCCTGACGATCAGGACAAACTTAGTGTCAATTTGTTATTAATTAGAGTTACTTTACTATTTTCCAGAGCTGCAAGGCACTGATCGCTCATTGAATTAGTTGCAGACTAATTTGTTCCTCGATTAATCGTTTGATTTGTTTGGTCTGTTGACCGTTGAAGCGTGTTGCATTTATGTTACTCCCAACAACTCCACATTCCCAACTCTCCGCCCAGTTTCAAAGAGACTGAACAGTCTCGCAGCAACACAAAATGCAATAAATGTAGCCAACACTGAAGAGTAAGCGCTTCCTTGTTAATACAAAGTTCAAATGTTTGCAGACAATTTGCGATAAGTAGTTTTGTTAGCAATGTTTGTTTGGCAGTGTCAAAATGAGTGTCAGTTCAACCACCCTGCACAGCTCATCAACGTTTTGCAAACATTTTTGTGACGAGACTCGCCTGTCTGTGTTGTCCAGGAATGCTCCCCGACCCCAAGAACACCAGTATCATCGTCAGCTGGATGATCGCCCAGAGTGTGACTGCGGTGGCTGGCCTCACATCCTACCCCTTCGACACAGTACGGCGACGCATGATGATGCAGTCTGGACGCAAAGGAGGTGAGGGTGCCATATTGGTTTGGATTTGCTACCTGTGTTGCCCTACTCCCGTGTGGGTAGCTCAGACAACCTGTCTAGACGAAATGGCCAATCTTGATACGGCGGTGTGCCTAAAGGGTTCATTTATTAAACTGTACTGGACATGGCTGCTAAGGAGTGTAAGGCATGACTATACATATGTATGATGTATAACATTTACAATCTAAATATTTAGCATTATGAAATATCTTAATGGTGTACATGCTGAATTGCAGACACGTGGTGGGTCTCTGCAGATTCGCCGTGTAATTCTTGCGTGCTGCAGCAGCGATAACGTGTGGCCTGCCTACTCTGCTAGTTCAATGCTAAAAGCGCTGCTAGTGCAGCATTAATAGTTTGAGAGAATGGAGTGCATAATCAATTGATTCAATTATCTCTAAAATACAACTTGTGGAGAAAATTATATCAAAAGCAATAACACAATATATAATTTTATATTATAATAGTATGTTACTAGCAGTTGTACACTTGCCTGCCTAACTCTTTGCATAAATATTGATGTACATCGATATTGATGTACATCGATATAGCAAACCTATCGATGAATGTCTTGGTCAATATCACCCAGCACTAGGGTGTAGCTATGTACTGTGCAAACCACAGCATTTATCGGGAGGAAAGTGATTTGTAGCCAATGGGAGACGGCGATGCCACAGTTTAGCAGGGGGTGAGGGCGCACAATCAGGATAATGGAGGTTTTGCATTTCACTAACTGGGGCCATGGCAACTTTTGCTTGGCACCTGCTGGGCTGCAATTCCTCTTAAACGATGAAATTGCAGATGAAGTCAAACTGGCAGCTAAGCTTTAAAATATCCCAAAAGCATCATGGAACTGAGACTCGTGTTAACATTACCACTCAAGTTGTTATGCTGGTTAAAGGGTACCAAACAATATCTAGCAGGTTGTGCTACCGGTCCATGTGACGCCAAGGAAGTGTAAAAAAGCAAATGGCTACAGATTGATCGACCAGCCCTGAACTTAAAACTAGGCTTGGGACGTATTAACTGTAACTGTGTTTGTCATTTTTACTGATGCTTAATCGATTAAAAATAAATAAATAAATCAAACTTGTATTGTCAAAGCCTAAGTGAAACTTGAGATACATTTTTTTTTTATTTGTCCATCTAGCCGACATCATGTACTCGGGCACAATCGACTGCTGGAAGAAGATCGCCCGCGATGAGGGCGGCAAGGCTTTCTTCAAGGGGGCGTGGTCCAATGTGCTGAGGGGCATGGGCGGTGCCTTCGTCCTGGTCCTGTACGACGAGTTGAAGAAGGTCCTGTAGAGCTGCTGCTGTGCACCAACACTTTTATTTTTTTATTTTAACATCACTGTAAAATCTGGCGAAACGTAACATTCTTTTACCGGTTCTATGGACTCAAACAAACGGCCATGCCTTTATTTAAGAGGAAATGGAAAGGCTTAGTGTGTGCGTGACCACTTTGGCGATGGCTGTACCTCGTGCACCTGTTTTGAACGTTCCATGACATTGTTCCACATTCTCTCGAGCATAAGCGTCATTCCTGTACGATCAAGATACCTCTTTCCCTGTCATTCAAGTAGGTTTGTATGGTCCCAATGTGAAATAATAAATTTATTCTGGGGAAACAAACTTGCCAACACAAAGGCCTGTCTTTCTGTTTTTGTCTGCAAAGATCGGTGTACTCTTTTCGAATGCGTGAAGGGGACTTGACGTTCGTTCCCGATATTTAATGTTGCTTTCCTTGATTGCTTACATGTCTCATGACTAGGGCTGCAACTTGTCACCACCCACCTTGAGTTGTTTAGCAGCCCTTCTATGGCCACTAAATGTCCAAATAGGCCTTGTGACTTCTGTCTGCACATGAGTTGCAATAAGGATGGGTTGCCTAGGTGGGTGGGATTATAGCTGTGGCTATTTATACACGACAAGCTTATCTGCAGTCTAATCTTAACGTGACCACCATGTCTGGTAGTGGCTGGAGAATTAGCACGTCACTGATTAGGTAAAGGTAAAATGGGCTTTTTAAAATGTGTCCTTGACTGCAAGAGAAACGGGAGTGTTCTAGCTTTTTGAAAAGTCAAATGTCCTTGTCTAAAATACCTTTAAAATACTATTTAAAATATTTTGGATAATTAGCTCTATGCTTGTGTCGCTGCTGGTATCTGTCAATGGTAGCCATGAGGGTGAATTGTCTAGTCGACAGAGGCAGTCGGAATTTACTCCTTATCCCCTATAGTGCACTGCATAGGGTGCATGCCATTTTGTAGGGGTGTCCGAATACCCCCCCCCCCCCTCTTACCAACCTAAAGCAACTTGCGGACACCTAAATGTATGTTGAAACATTTCTGTGGTGTGTATTTAGGTAGACATCCCATAAGCTAATCTTTGTAAAAATAATTGCCCCACAAACATAGTATTACAGTATTCCAAATGCTGTAACACTTTACATTGGCGAACAATGTGTGTAATGACAATGAAACCCAGTTTGGTCAATGTTTTTATGTGAAAACTTTGATATAAAAAAAACAACTCAAGTCAATGTGAAGCCTGCTTTGCGAAAATGCCTAAATAGTTTGGCAACAATGTGAATTCATTCTACTAATCTTAAATTCCACCTGGCGGGGCACTGTGGTAGAGGGTGTCCTCCAGACCATAGGTCGAGCAGTGCCACAGGTTCAATTCCCTTGTCTGGTTTTTCTGCAATGTCTCCCCCGACTCTTCTTCCTGGTTTCTGATTTAATCGTGTCTTATCCCTCTTAATAATGAAAAATGGCAAATTCCACCTGGATGTTTGAATCCTGAGAAATCTTCAAGCGGGGCCTGTTAAACCCCCTTCCCCACAGCTCCATTGGTAGGCAAACCAGTACTGCTTGTTTGGAGTAATTCTTGTTTGGTTGCTTTGTGCGTCTTGCGCACTCCAGTCGCAGACATCATGCTAACCCCTATAGATCGGCGGGCAGTCTGAATATTTGTCTTCAGTGGGAGCACACACCGCATTATTAAATGGTGGTTACTTACTGTGTGCTGTCCACATCTGTTAATGTTGATCAATGTTCTACTGCAAATCTGTGCCTCACAAACTCATGATTCAATAACCTGCCCGTTCCATTTACTAATTTTTGTTGGGACTTACTAGTGGAAGCGACCATCCCATTGGTCCAGAAGAACATGTGACCACATTGGGGAGTAACTTGAAGTCGGATTTTGGTTATTTTGTCAAAATGTATGCAAAACGGTGAGTGAAGCTGGGTGGATGTGTAATTTGTCACTGTTGTAAGCGGAAGCAGCACTGCACGGGTGAAGAAACTGTTCTTAACTGCACACTGTACTCACCACCAAGGAATGTCCCACAATGGGCATCATGATGTCACAATGGTGAACTTGCTCCACACAACGGCTGGGGAAACGGCAGATGTGTGTATTGAAATAAATGGCTAACTATACTTGGATTTGGAAGATATGTCCATCGGGCGCACAGAGGTGAAAAATACACCAAATTGGTTCACTTGCGACATGTCATCAGTGATGCCCAAGCTCATCTGGGGTTTTGGGTCTTCCAACATCATACCCCTCAAGCGAGCTTGACCCAGCCGGGGTTGATAAAGTCCTGACTCTCGGCTACCCTTAGTCAGTCCCACTAGGCCACTAAGGGAAAGACCAGAGCCAATACAAACCACCACTCCCAAACCAAGTCTCCTGAACTAAGAGGTGGTGGTCTGGTGCATCGAGGAATAGTTGGTAGTCTCCGGTCCATGCCTCTCCTACATCTTATCAGGACCATGCAAGTGCAGGACCTGTGCGTTGCACCGAATTCCTAGCCCTAGAAATTTGATTTAGGAGTGGTCCTGACCTGGCCCTCCTAAGGGGCCTAGCCAAGGGTTTGTGGGCTTCTTCCTTACGGCAGACAGAATGGGGTGCCAATCCCATACTGCTCACCTGGGTCCTGGTCTCCCGTCTCTCCGGTGGTCACAAGGACTTTCCCCAGTTGGGACCTAGTCCATTCCATTGAGCCACTATAAATAGAGAGTTAAAAGAATTAAAAATGTACTTAGATTAAAACCAAAGTGAGAAAAAAAGGAATGTAGATCTGACCAACATGTTGCCTTCTCCGAGATGTTTGATGAAATTCTGCCACGTCATATTTTTCCACCAAGACTTAAAGTCGAGGTACATACTAAAGCCGAGTAAAAATTTCCCCTGACAAAATTAAATGTCTTTTCTCCGTTAAAGGAGTTTTCACATTGACAACATTCAATTGGCTTTGCTTTTACTAAATGTATACAAGTTAAATGGTTACAAATTTGCAGAGATGGCAAAAGTCCCCACATTTCTTACTCGAGTAAGAGTAAAATACATTTGTGAAAAAACAACTCGAGTAAGACTACAAAGTACTGATCCAAATATGTACTCGAGTAGAGTAAAAAGTACAGGCTCTGAAACACTCAAAAAGTATTTTTGAAAGTAAAAAGTACAGGCTCTAAAATTTACTCAAAAGTATTTTAGAAAGTATAAAGTACAAAAATGAAATTGTATATAAAATTCACTTTTTCAATGCTAGGTTCACAATGTTTGAATAAATTATTAAAAACCTTGCCTAACTTACTTCACTTAAGGTTCACAAATCCCATTGCCGGCATTACCGCCCCCTATTGGCTCATTCACACTATTACATATCCCTACAACCTACGAAAAAAAAAGTAACGAACCTGTTTTGGGAAAAGTAAGTACAAGTAAAAAGTCAGAGAAAAAAGTACTTCTAAAAGTACAGATACATGAAAAAACTACTTAAGTACAGTACTTCGTTACTTGCCATCTCTGAAAATGTGTAGGTATTTTTTTCAATTAGGATTTCCTCTTCTTCTCTCTTCTATCGGTGTGGCTGAATTTAGGTGCCATAAAGCAGGGGCTCCCAACCACCGCGTCGTGCTCTCTAGCTGCCCAGGAGGGCACTCACCAATCCGAATGAACTCCATTCTGATAAAGTTGGAATCCTGAGGCTAGGTAGGTTTGGAGGGAACCTAACAAAATAATTTGGATTGTTATTTTTCACACCTCTCCAAAAAAGCACAACCCCGCCACTCCAGTAGCATCTTGCCACACACAAGTAAAGCAACAGAAAATGAGTGGTGTCATCCCGCATACAGAAACTCATTCGAGTTGTGGCTATTATATCAAAGTTGAAATTTTGGGGTTGAAATTAATTAACTTTATCTAGGGGGGTGATGCAGGTGCACAGCTGAGCACCGAACCCCCACCCCCGTCCACTGACATGGATAATAAAAATAATAATAATAATAACATGCAGCCCCGCTGCATGGTTAAAGGGACTGGGTGAGAGGACACAACGGGAAAGTAGAAGTAGGTAGTCACACGGTCCTCTCCTTCACCAACTGGCTGTGTGAGTTTTGCATGAAAAAGATAATGATTAACAAGTAGTTCAGAAATGGGCAAGATGCGGCCCCGAGGCCACACACAGCCCGCACCCCCAACTTAAGCGGCCCGTGAACAGATTAATATTAATAAGTTTGTGATTTTAAAAGAAAAACTTGGTATTATACTCTTAATAGTGCGCTCCATCTGCAAATTAGCGGGCAGTAGCGCTTTGCGCATCAAGCTCGGCATAGAGACGAATGGCCCATAGGCGCGGGACAAACATCAGTTATGAGAAACTGCCAATGTGCACGCGAGTCGCTACGATCGCAAATTTCACAATTAAAAACCTAACTTTTTTTTTTTTCTCAACAAAATCGAGCTGCTGCCTCGATCGGTTACATTTAGACATTCCTTCGTTCCGATGTTTCTTCTCTCCGACAGCTTGATTTAGAAGTTCCGCGGTTACGACATGGGAAATTTGCTGCCCCGACACAGAAGCACCGCTGTTCAACATGAACCCCAACTTTAACCTTAACCATTGGGGAGTGGAGAGAGTTTGGCGACTTACCGGTGGGCTGCTGCAGCGGCGGAGGAGGAGTGGAGAGAGGCCGACGCTGTGCTGCTACTGATGCGGCGGGCAACGGCAGTCGTTTGTTCGGTCGTCTAATCGAAATGCCGGTGCTGACACCCAGTGGGAAGGAACGTTGCAGTTCCGATGCATTGCGGTAGATGATCGGAGTGAAGACACCCCGAAATGGGGGGTTGCCGCCCGCCATCAATCCTAGAGCAGCAAAGCAGCAGAAGTGAGTGCTGCGACTCTGCTGAGGGACTGCTTGGAGACGTTCAGGGGAAATGACTGGGTTAAAAGGGCGAAAGCAGCGAGGGCTCTCGGTACGTCGCCGGGTAGTAGAGTGTGGGGTGACGGAGATTCCACCCGGTCTCCGGGAGGAGGCCGGCCGGTGACAATCTCCTCTCGGAGAGACCTCTCTTCCGGTGACGGACCCTTGCCCCACCCCTCTATTTTTTTTCTCCCCCCGACAGGACTGGGGGAAATATATATCTACGCACAATTTTATTAATGCATAAATGCTACGATCGTCAACTTCACAATTAAAAACATCACTTTTTTTTCTCAACAAAATTGAGCATTGGCCGTTTTCATATTAACATAGCCATAGGTCATAAATTGCCATTGTACTTTAACTTGCGGATGCGTTCTTCAGTTCCCTGACATTGACAGAACGTTTAATCATAAGTATGCCACATAATTTCACTGGGCATGCATGTTGATATTGAATAAACGTCTGCAGCAGTGGCGTAGCCACATTAGGGCCGCGGTGGGCCTGTGCCACTATGATTCACAGCTGGCCCACCCTATCAAAAGTGTCCAAAATAATTGACAGCTGACTGCGCCGTAAACGTACATTAAGTCAATAGATTACGAACGAGAATCTAACCGAAGGACGTTGGCCACAAGAGGGCAGTGGCGCTATTAGGGCTAGCAGTGGAGTGTTGGGGCCCCCTTTCATTTTATAGTCAGAAATGAAATGCTGTTATATGATGAGCAGAATAAAAATAATAATGATACGAATATATTGTAATATTAGCTTTCATAATAATGATCATTGGGTGATTATGAGACCCAATTAAACACATTTAAGGTGTATTTCACTCCAGTGTAAGCCTATTTAAGAAACTAGCCCTGTATATTTGTTCTCTTCTGAATTATTTTAATTGTTTTTTTTGTTTGTTTTGTTTTTTTAAATATAGGGACGTGTTACGGTCATGTCATTTTAGCAGTGATTGAACTTACAGTAAAGAGCAATCGCAAACGACTGCTGGGCATCGACTGCTATATAAAGTCCTACCTATGTTGTGTCTGGAGTCTAACGGTACTCAATTCTCTCCCACCCTCCTGTTTGTCCCGCTGCAGTCGACATGCTGGTCGACTGCCATTGGCTAGTACTTTGCGTTGTGTGTAATATTTTATTTGCAGCTCCCCCTGTCGTCTTCTTACATCCATTACAGACGGACCGTCCATCCTTTAAGTGCCTTGTCCGGCGCAGCATTAAGTTGGACACCTGGTTGATTAAAATGCATGAAATTGCATCTAAGAAACTCAAATTTTCTCAAAAATGGGTCCACACTCTTTCACTAATGGCTATGCAACAGTGGAATCCGTTCTCCTCTATGGCAGTGAATGCTGGACCCTGAAACCATCCCTGGAGAGGGCCCTAGACGGGTGCTACACCAGGATGCTGCGTGCAGTGCTCAACACCAGCGAAAGTGCACATGTTTCCAACAAAATCCTCTATGAAGGAATACCTAGGGTGAGCGAGAAGATTGCCGTAAGGAGAATGAGACTTGCAGGACATTGCCAAAGACACAAAGAGCTACCAGCCAGCAAACTGGTGCTATGGGAACCTACGCATGGGCAACGGTCCAGAGGACGCCCCACCCTAACATTCGTGGACATGCTCAAGAAGGACGCGGGAGTCCATAGCACCAACGAACTGGCCAAATGTATGGAGGATCGGGATGACTGGAGGCTACGATGGAAGGCTCGTCTGAGGACGACCTAGAGAGAGTATACTGACAGCTATATTACATATACATGACGTGTATACTGACAGCTATATTATATATACATGACGTGTATTACTGACAGCTATATTATATATACATGACGTGTATACTGACAGCTATATTATATATACATGACGTGTATACTGACAGCTA
>OMKY01078497.1:0-12041 GCA_900302395.1 Bregmaceros cantori | reverse complement strand
GTGTATTTACTGTGCAGGCTAATGCTAGCAGTGTATTTACCGTGCAGGCTAATGCTAGCAGTGTATTTACTGTGTAGGTTAATGCTAGCAGTGTATTTACTGTGCAGGCTAATGCTAGCAGTGTATTTACCGTGCAGGCTAATGCTAGCAGTGTATTTACTGTGTAGGTTAATGCTAGCAGTGTATTTACTGTGCAGGCTAATGCTAGCAGTGTATTTACTGTGTAGGTTAATGCTTACAGTGTATTTGCAGCACTGCGCAATGTAACGCAATTGTATCAGCGCACCTGCGTGTTTGGCTGTGCATCCGCTTGACAGTGTGCTGAGTGCAGTGAGCTGATGCTGTGCGGGTTACAGTTGGTGCGATAGTTGGGGTTGCCCCAGAGGACCGGCAGATACGTCATTTTTTGTGTGTGTGTGTGTATAATATATGGGTATGCTTTTAAAAGTAACAACTGCTTTTAAAAACAAAAACAAATTATGATGTTCAAGAGGGAAAGAGAGAGAGAGACAGATGAAGAGAGAGAGAACACACAGTGAAAGTCGGTGGTGTAAAATAATAATAATAATAATAATAAACCTGCATGTTTGTGTGTGTGCAGGTGCGTGTTTTTGTGTGTAACAATGGATTGGACGCGAGTGCAGCACATGTATTTTTGGGTGTTCTGATGCTGTTTAAGTGTCAACTAGAACTAGTTTTGGTTATCTCGAAAACTAGGGATGCGTACCGTTTTTAATCAGCCCTGGAGGTGATTTAATTAATATTTGAAGGAACATGAAGGTAGATGCTGATGAGACAAGGGGGAGAGAAGGAGGAATATAAAAAGAGTGAGCTGTGTTGGACAGCAAGATTGGTGTAATGGATGTAAAATGACACCAGGGGAGCTGTGGGACAACCGTCACACACAACGCATAATAGAGTACCAGCCAATTAGAGCACGTAGGGAAGGTGAGATTTCCCAGAATGCAACAGGGGAAACGGGTTGGGAGTGAGTAGACACCCTTACCTAAGGAGTTACCATAGGAGGGGACTATATAAAGTAGTCGATTGCCTCCGGTAATAAGCTATTACTGTCGGTTCAATTACCGTATTTATATGGCCGGTTCACATCCATTACATAGGGAGCATTAATCCAGTGAGGTTGCAGTGTGTAAAAACAGCGTAGCAACATGGTGTGTGGCGCTCCTATGATGGGGGGGATTGCTGGGCGGTTGGTTGGGGGCCGTGGTGTGATGGGAGCCCTATGTGGAGGCAGACAATCAGCCAGTGTTGAGACCCTGCGCAACAGCCATCATTCCACCGGCTTGTGTGGGACGGTAGAATATAAGTAGACTACTTTAGTGCTTACATACACTTGGCTGTGAGCAGCCCTCTCACTCCCCCTCACAACCCACACCACATATTTCACTTTGTCCACATGTAGCAGACTGTGCACTGACATGGGTTAGTAGTAGTGCCTGACCAATATGATTCTTTTTAGGCCTGTTAGTTGATACTGAGCAGGCCAATGCAGATCACCGACATGCAACTGTAGTTTAGAGCTGGAATGAAAACTCCTCTTGAAATATGGTAATATATAGCATAGATATAGTTATGGAATGGCTTTGCATTGTAGTGCACATTGTTATATATATTAAACATATGAAGTTTTAAGCAGTATCGGCATATCAGTTCATCAGTGTACCAGTATCCGTCAAATTTCAGCAATAACAGTACATAGAGCGTACAGCTGAAAGGATTAAATTGGAAATTTGGATGAACGGTGGGGGGGTGGGGGGACTTGGCAGAAAAGCCAGAGAGGCAATTAGAACACTCTATAACCACTCTGCCACCGCGTCCCCTGAAGTTGTCTTTCTGGTACATTAAATATAACATAGTAAAACATATTGTATAATAGTTATGTAGGGCTGCAACTATTGAATATTTTAGTCATCGATTATTCTGCACAGCATGTTTCAATTCGAATCGATTATATATACACACTACTCTACCCTTTTCTATGAAATTAAATATTTGTGAAAATTGGAAAAGAAGATTACTATATAATGAAATAATTGCAGTTACACAATAAACACTAGTCTTCTTTACTTGTAAAATAAAGATAACTTTTTAGTTTTGTTATTATTTGATATTGAAACATCAATGTTAATGTATTTAAACTATTAACCTATCAATTTCTATTTTAAAATAACATATTTGTCTAGTTTATGATTGATAGTTACTACTCCAACATCACTAAGCGTTAAAATAACATATGATATGTAATCTAACGTTATATTTCAAATGATGCAACTAATGTATTAATTTGCAGCCATTATCTTAATCGGTTTCAACTTTTAATTAAAACTATAATATTGTATTTCACATACTAATAACATGTGAGAACATGTGAATATACTACAATGGGAGGGGGGGCGGTCTGGTGTGGTGGCTGGTTCTCCTATCAGTGTTCAGAAGGGAGGCAGCTAGGGGGAAGAAACTTCCTAGATCAGTTCTGGTGAGCAGGTCTTGTTCAGGTCATTGAATTAATTAATTACATCCCTGTACCAACCGAGAAAAATTCCTAGTCTGTGAGCTGTAGCATTGACGACAACAAATTCTGATTCTCTCACACTCCCTCTCTCCTTCTGCTCATCACTTACGTGCCCTCTCCTGCTCTCTCCGTTGCCAACATGTTGGTCGAGGCCAGAAAAGTCAGTTGACTTACATGCATTTGTGGTGTTTGGGGGAAACCAGAGCAGCTGACGGAGAGCCAGACCAAACCACAGGAGAAGTAGCTCTCGCACAGCAAGTGCTCTCCACTCTGTTCCAACATCTTGGTCTACTTCCAGGTTCCTCACATATAGGAGCTGGTAACATCCCTGTCTTCTATGAGTTTGATTATATCTATCCATCTATATCTACCTATATATATATATATATATATATATATATATATATATATATATATATATATATATATATATATATATATATATATATATATATATATATATATAATTATTAATTTGGTTATTATGGTTATGAATTAAATCTAGAAAGCGCAGACCCTCTTCAACACGTGAAAACAACCCCTGTTTTTAATTTCTTTTTGAACATTATTCAATCTGACAATAGTCCTACGATGCAATTCACTACCTATCGTCATATTTTTCATGTTAACACATAGATGGATAAATACATAAGTATATGAATGTGATCTCGTAAATGTCTCTGAGTTGGTGGAGATATTAAATGAACTAATTTGAAACAATCACATAAAACCCTCGGATTGTGTGAGTAATGCATTGAATCATATATGTAATGAAATATTACTGTCATTACTATTACATTGACTTTGCTCCGTTCTTTTATTCTATTATAATTGTCTTCTTGAATTATGCACCGCAAGTTATAAGATTCACTAAGAAAGGTATAAATCTAATATAGATACGTTTGGCGCAAAATCAAAATACATTATTCTAGAGCTGCAACTAATTTGATAATCGATTAATCGACAGTGACAAATCGTTTACTTGTTTGGTCCCTCCTCCACTCAAATGTGCTGAATATATGATACTTTGCAATATCAATAACGTTTCAGGTTAATAATCCTTCCGATTTTGCGCAGTCTGCTATAAAAAAAAAAGCACACATATTCTAGGATCGATCAAAATAATCGCTAGTTGCAGCGCTACATTATTCACACATCTCACCTAATATTATTTAACAGTGAGGAAATGAACAGAAAAATAAAAACGCAGACTTACGCTCACCTTTTGCTGGATCGGTTGACTGTGTCTCAGCTGGTGATGACAGGTGACAGACTCCTCTCTTTCTCTCTCCCTCCGTTACTCACTCTGTCCGCCACTTGTTCCCGGTCTCTCCTTTTCTTGTAGTGCCTTTTGTTTCTTCCTTTTTCTCTCTTTCCTTTCTTCAGTATTATGCTGTTTCTTGCTTTTTAAAAAATTTCACACCCAACTCTGTCACACTACTATTTTACTCGACAGGTTGCACTTGCTCTGGCTGTCTGTCTCTCTCTATTTCCCTTCCTCTGTCTTTCTCTCTCTCCCTCTCTCCCCCACCGCCCCTCTCTCTCTCTCTCTCTCTCTCTCTCTCCCTCTCTCTCTCTCTCTCTCTCTCCCTGCCCCCTACCTACCTATACAGCTCAGGTGGAAGCCAATCTAATGAGTGGAAACTCCCTCTTCTTTCTACCATTCTTTCTCCAACGCTCCCAGCATCTCTGTACAGCAGGCAGGGTGGGGGTAGGGAGGTGGGCGGAGGTGATGGTGGAGGTTGAGAGGGGGGGTCGCTAGGCTACTGTATCGGATGCAAACGGACGCTGTGCGACGGGAACACACACACACGTCACCGCCTGTATTTTGATAAATAAAAAACAAGGTGTCAAAGCAGTAATCTATTAACGTGGGGGTGATGTAACAATGGCGAGGGCTTGCAACGTTTTTGAATTTTGATTTTGACTTTGTATTTGGCTGTGCAAGGCAAATTAAATGCTCCTGCTGGAAGACTAAGATTAGAGGGCTAGCCCCGTGGCGCAGCAAGTTACGACCTCTGCTCCAACCCAGCCCCATACATATCCTTGTGGCTGTGGCCCCCCCACTTTCTCAATAAAAACGCTGTCAATAAAATGAGAAAATGGTGCTGGTGTAACGAGGGCGAAATGTAATCGAGAATTTACACACAGTGATCTCTTCCACGGTAATAGGCTGTACAGCTGATTCGTGTAGGGCAACCAACTGTTTATATACACTGTTCTAGGCACAGACGTTTCCAGTCAGGGTGGCACTTTCCCCCAGCAGCTATGCTCCTGTTGCATGCTGGCAACTCCCCCCACCCACGTCATGTGCTCTCTCTTATCCAATCATATGCGTTGTGTGATTTTAATGCAGCAACCTCCAGTTCGTTTCACACTCGGCCAAAAAAAACGGTTACACGGCCAATGTAAGCGCCATTTTTCCATCTTTATAGGCCTTTTGCACGGTGACGTCATGGCTTGGCGATGGCAGACATTATGGTGGTATCGTCGAGTCAGACGAACAGGCAGAGAGCAATATTTGCATAACATTGTCCGTTAAAAAGATGGGAGTAGACATCATACATCAATTAGTATGAACTAAGTTAAATTCACTTAATTTAAATGAAACTAGTTCAATGTTTTGTTTATTTTAACACTGTTTTTTTCATTCTTTATTGAAAGAGATAGTGACAAGATTAAATCAGAAACTGGGATGAGAATGATGAAAAGTTGGGGGGGTATTCAAACCCGCGGCACAATGTTTATATGGTGAGGAGCATACATATTTATCTCAAATAATATATTAATAATAATAGAAAATTATACAGCACTGCCCTAAATGAATTTAGAAAACCTTCTGAGAAAAGTAAAATACATTAGATTCATTTGAAGTCGCTGGCCTAAAGCCTGTTTTCCTACCATTACCATTCTATTAGTTATTACCGTAGTTGTTTTTGTATCACTTCTATCAGTGTATTCTCTATCTGTGTAACGCTGATATGTCCTGATGCTTCCTTATCTTGGATGTGTGGAAATACTTTGAATTCCACAGTTTATGTAACAATAAGTTATATCAATACTGCCTTAGCCTGCAGAGACAATGGACGCATGAAATGCCCAGCTAGAGTTTCTGGTGTATAACCTGGTTCACCATGTTGTGCATTTCTGCATTGTTCCCTGCTGTGTTCCCTGAGTTCACGCTCTTATCTTACGTTCTGAAAAATTGGAAACAAAAATAACAATGCCGGTTGAGAGATCAATCAAGCAGACAATGCAATATAGGAATGAAGCGCTATATCGCCAAGTTTAAAAAGAAACATTAATTAAATATGAAGCAACCTTCTGACAGCCTCCCAACACATGTTATGAGTGAAAGAAGAGATTTCATTTTCAAATCATTTTCTGTGCTGAGACTATTGGGAACGAGATTGTGACGTCACTCGTGGCAGCCTCCTGGGAACGAGATCGTGACGTCAGACGAGGAAGCCTGCTTCCATTTCAGGTGGAGCGGCGGGCGCGCTCCACCTGAAATTATTTCCTCCTCCTGGCGGAGCTTGTGACACGCGGGGAAGTTTACATTCACCGCGTGTGAGCGTGTGCACGCTCGAGTACACCACGATCCACTGGATGTCTACGCGTGCTGCTTTGCTGTGTGTGTTGATGTTTGTGTGTGTGTGTGTGTGTGTGCGGCAGGATTTGCGAGGTCTCGGTAACGAGGGTGAACTTTAATATTTAATTTATATTCTCGATACGGACCATTTCTACCACCTATCTACTTTTTGTTCATTCATGTTTAAATTGAGGTGTGTATCAACAGTGCACATTTGATGCAAGTGTCAACCTTTGGTCGTGTCTACGAATGCTCAGATGACTGCGCGCATACTTGTGCCGGTCTGCGCAGCCGCGCCAGCGTCACCAGAGGCCGCTCCTACTACGTATAACGAGCTCCTCCCAAAGACGCATTGCATTGGTGGTGTCACAATTGGCGCTCTGGCGCCACTTACTATAGCCTGGGATTTGCGGTAGAAGGCGCTATGCCCTTAAGGCGCTGGGCGCCAGTCCCAGGCAGGAAGCCACGAGTAAGAAGGCTAATGCTAACCAGTAGCACCTGTGGCTTCCTCTATTTAACCAGTAGGCTCCGTCAGCCTGCTGGCATTGTCTTGGAACCCGAGGCTGAGTATCACCTTTTGTGGCCGTCTCGAGCCACTACTACTCGTACGAATTCCATCTATGTATATGAGGCTAGCTGGTTCACTCGGAGTCACATCTACAGTTTGTCTGCCTAGAGCTAAATCATTCTCGTGAGTCCAATCCTTACTCACGGCCAGTATCTCTGGCGTACGGTGAGAGTTCCACAACACTCTCCTTGGGCTTAATGCCCAGTTGGCATTGTATCCAGTTCCACCAAGCACGCACCTTTAACATGCATTTACACATCCAAACTCCTATATTGCATGTTCACTGGTAGTTGTAAACAACTACCAGCAGGACCCGTAACAGGTGATGATGCGTTTTGGAAGTAGACTCGAACATGATCGCTCGTCTCTAACTTCCACGAAGAGTAGCGCCTCCTCCTGTTAGGCAGAGTTGGATACATGTGTCAATGTTTGCATTCCTGCAGGCGCAGAGAGCCGACATGCCTGGGAATCGCTGCGTTAAAGACTGTGGAGCGCCATCGTGCATCGGGTAAGTTAAATTACTTTCATTTCCCCAAATGGAACCTTACCGCAATCCGACGAGAAGAAAAGACGCCGTCTTCATGGCTGCCGTTGGACGAGAAGACCTGACCATCGACTGCATTCCGGACGGGACAAAGGTGTGTTCCCTACTTATCCTTTCAGGTTCTATTCAAGTTACCTAAAAGAGTTGCGTTTCCTTTGCACCAAGATGCCTCACAACGCTGTGCGTAGAAACACATGACCAACTTGTACCTTAATGGATCTTAATGGAAAGGTGTGCGCAGCCGCACCAGTCGACATGCGAACAGGGAGCGGCTGTTGACATTCGAGGCCGCTCCTACTACGTATAATGACATCCTCCGCAACCAATGCGATGCGTTAGGAAGCGGACTCGAACATTAGTCACATGATCGCTCGATCCTAATTGACAAGTTTTTGACCCTTTATGCCATTTATTTTGCCTTGAATATGACTATTTTTCAACAGGTCTAATCAGTGGCAACACACACCTACCGCGTTATATTAAAAGGGTGGTGGTTGCGTTGTGCTATTCCACACCCAAATTTCCTGCGGATCTATGCCCCACAAATGCATGATTTAATAATCTGCACAACCCGTTCCATTTACTCATTCAAGTTGGAATTACCAGTGGAAGCAGAACATGTGACCACATCGGGAAGTTACTTCAACTTGGATTTTGCCTGTATTTCATCAATACTTACGTAAAACAGTGAGCGAAGCGGGGTGGATGATGTGTAATTTGTCACAGAGCAAGTTGTAGTAAGCAGATTTTGAAACGTGCGTTTTGTGTGACAAATGTATCCACTTTCGTCCAACGATCACTTCACACGGGGAAATAAACAAACACAGGAAGTGCGTTACACCCAACGGGACAAATGTCAGCCCCCTGTATTTCACGGAAAAAAACCTGTCTATATAAAAACAACACCTACTAAATGTTTCTCTGTACCTTCTTATCTTTATAGTCCAAATAGCAAAAGAGATAGTCTTTCAGTCTGAAAACCGTCTCTAAGCATTTTTATTTCAAGAATTATTAAAAAGAAAAAGCAATTTATTTATTTTATTTGCGCTGGGTGAGAGCATTAGTATAGTCATCCATCTTCCACCAATCACAGCCCCTGGCGAGTCCCTTCCAACCAACCACAGTTTCCGGTGAATTGTAGGGATTGTGGGTAATTGAGTTCAGTTACCTGCCGCTTCCCCATATTCTGCTGAATGTGCTACACAGTGGCCGTGTCCGAAATCGCTCCCTAACCCCTAGTCCCTAGCCCCTAGATAGGGCACTGACTAGTCCACTCAATCTCAGCGACGAGATTTCGGACACTAGAATCGGCACTGTTAACTTACGTCACCGCTGTCGCATAGTGACGTCATTGCCTGTCGGCATTGGCCGTAGCATTCGCATGCTTTTTTTTTTAAATAATAAATGTATACTTTATCACAGAAAATCAATTGTACTCACATTTATAATTATTTGCTGCCGTTGGTTGCTGCTGCGTCCTGTCGCCGACCTCCATTGTTTTTGTTTTGGAGCGCGCATGTCGTCTTCTTCTACGTTTTAATTAGTGTAATGTGTCTCGCAATGCATTATGGGTTATATTTCTCCGTCTAGGGTACATCCGATGCTCACTTCATTTCGCGGTGCATTGTGGGATACTTTCAGTGCCCTATATGGGGCACATGGAGAATTCGGACACCCCTACAAAATGGCGTGCGCCCCATATAGTGCCCTATATGGGGGTTAGGAGGCGATTTCGGACACAGCCACTATCTAGCATGTTCTGATCTTGGCTTACAGGCGGTTCAATAAAACTGTACATTTCTTGAAATACTGGTTACTGCTGATGTTGTCAGAATCCACGGCTGTCTGGCAAACTGTACTGAGAGAAATCATTGCGCGTGCTTGTGATTCGCGGTGCCGGTAATATGATAGATAGAGAGAGAGGATGAATGCCCAAGTCTGTAACTGCCTCTGCCAATTGCTGTGCTGACCTACCCTTCCGAACCACAACCAACGCATCGTCCACGCATCGCACATCGCTAGACGCTTGCATTGGGTCTGGTAAAACCAGGGTCGGAAAACTTTTGAAAAAATGTGGCAATCGAATCGTGTTATCCAGTCACAGCGCTGCAGGTGGGTCAAGCGTTCTAGAGGCGTGGCAACCAAACTCCGCCCATGTCTCGCGTAGCCCATACAAACTCCGCCCACGTCTTGCATAGCCCATACAAACTCCCCCCACGTCCGCAATGATTGGCCGATTGAATCCATACCGACGGCTTTCCTGATTTTCCCAGACCCAATGCAAGCGTCTGGCGATGTGCAATGCGTGGACGATGCGTTGGTTCTGGCTTGCTCGGCTAGTGCTGACCTGTGAACGTGAATAAACATCAATAATGTATAGACAAATGTACGCGCCCAAAACAGGATTCTGACATTTTGTCCCACCGCATGAAACGCGCATCCAGTGTCTGTAGCTGCCTGTGTAAATCATCATAGTGGACTGCAGTGGCTGAATCTGTCACACAAAATGCACACGGGGTTAAAATCTGCTTACTGCAGCTCGCTCTGTGACCAGTTACATATTATCTAACCCCCTTCGCAAAAATATTGATGAAATACAGACAAAATATGATTTGAATTTACTTCTGGTTGCTTCCACTAGTAACGCCGACAAAAATGAGTAAATAGAACGGGTTAATTCGATTATTGAATCATCCACACTAGAACATTTTAGTTGTGTAGTTAGTAGTTGGTAGTTGTGTGCTCCCACTCAATAGACATCTTGAAAAATAGTCGAAGACACTACGAAATAAATTGCACCGGAAGTGATGTTCAACCTACAAATTTGACTGGAACTACCCGCCAAACTTGTCTATACATCATGCACCGCAGACGAGGCCGATTACTGGATTGGATTCTGACAACATCACTGCCATTATTACAGTATAGCTCTACTGATCTAGCCAGAATCAAGTATTTGACAATTGATGCTCTAAAGTATAATGTCACATTTGTTTGAAGGTGTGTCTCTGTTAGGCCTGGGTGCTATGGAATCTCAAAAATAATGTTCACACTTCTAATTCACTTATGATTGACTTGCTATGGTCATATCACCCATATACTGTAGGTTGGAACCTATAGGTCCCCTCAATATTTTGCTGGGGAGCTCAGTAGATTTCAGTGATCAATGAATATGAATATATCTCAAGTCATATATCACATGCCAGATATTCAAATTATTTAGACAATGTAAACATATTGAGATTGATGACTTAAAATACACCATTGATAATACCTGCATAATGCCCAGGCCTAGAGAGTGTGTGAGGGTATTGTGAATATGCTGCATCATCCATTGTGTCATCTAACAATTCTACTAACAAAATGATCACATCATACAATCCAGTTGCTTTGCCACGGCTGCTCTGAATTTCCCGTTTGTTGCAGATATTGTTTCTGTTCATTGTCTGTCGCTTTTCCTGAAGCACAAATAATGGCTAAAGAAATGGCAGTTTTATAATTAGTGCATTGTGCAAAACCTCAAACACATTTTGGATGTTTTTGAATGAAGCTATGAAAGGCATTCTCTTTGGCCATTGCTTGTTACTGTTAATACTGCAATTCAGTTTTGTTTTATATTTCTGAGTTGAACAATGTTTAAATGCGAGAGCATGTCTATCGCATTGGCTAGTGGAAATGGCTACTTTTTTTATTTATTTAGTGGCATGTTTTGAAACACATTGCCCAGCATGTGTATCCATTTTCACATCAATCTTGAGACATTTTATTTTCCTCCTAATTTATTATTATTATTTATTTTTTTGGTTTTCCACATCAAGGTCTTAACCGTGTCCTTCTGGATTGTAGGGCATTTAGTCATCCGTGGCGATGCTGACCCCCTGGTTTTATGTAATCATATCGTACCTGTTGTGTTACTCCTTTGCTTTGCTTATGCTCTCCTTTCCCCCCCCAAACCAAACTCACCTGGAACAACACTGTCAGAAACTTGAGTCACCATTCAATCTTCTAATGAACTGAGACTGAAGATGATTGCACTGCTTTGACCACCAATTTCCGATGTCTCTCTTTCCCCCACTTCATTTCCACCCCTGTCTTCTTGCCCTCCTTGGTTGTACTCGTTTTCATGAAAGACGATGAAACAGAGTCGACCGAAACATACTCCTTTCAAACAAACCACCCTCTTGACCCAGCGGCACTTGCAAGCCCGGATCTTGTTTCAGAAGTGTCTGAGATGATGAAACATGACAAGACTTCAACACTGGTGACAGAACACATTGAAAATCAACCAGCTGGCCATAAAGACAGAATTGACACAAAGTGCCTGGAGAAGACTGCAGTTGAAGACTGTATAAAGAAGGAGCATGATGAACCAGTCATCAGAGAGGTTGCCCTTAAACCAGAACAGAGAGAAATGTTGTCTGAAGGTGTTACAGAGCTTTGTATCATGGAAACAGCCAGTTCAACAGACAACAACTATCTAGAGCAGGGCATTGAAAAGGAGATTACCATACCTTCCTGTTCAAAGGAGATGGTCCAGGAGACCGTTCAACAAGTTCCACTGATATCTGAAGGCAATAAAAAGCGTCCACCCGATATTAAGAAACCTTTGCGGAGAAAACTCAAAGAAAGGCAGTCTGGATACAGCAGTTCTGATGGGGAGCTTGAAAGGGTGAGTTCTGTAGAGTCATTGGATGGTGATGTGCTGTTGGCAGAGAGTGGCCAGTCACAATCCAATTCTGTGGAACCACCAACTTCTCCTTTCATAGTTGAGACACCAATCGGGTCTATAAAGGACAGGGTGAAA
>OMKY01078465.1:9887-22729 GCA_900302395.1 Bregmaceros cantori | reverse complement strand
CACACACACAGATACCTTGTACTTATTGAATATACTCTGTAATTCCTTTATTTTCTCCTGTTCGAATATGTTCTCTGTTGTGCCTAAACGCCTCCTCTGTTGTGGCTGAAATGTTTTCTGTCATGTCTGTCTTTCTCTGTTTTTAAGAGCTGCACTGAGACAAATTCCAATCAACCCTGTTGACATGGCAATAAACTATTGAATATTGAATGTTGCACCGCTGCATAAGGTCCTTTATGAGCTTTTGGTGGTCAACACTTTCAAAATGGCTGAATTCAAGATGCTCATTTTTTGGGGGTCCGTAACTTCTGGCCGGTTCGGGGATTTGCTTCTACCACGTTTGGGGGATATCCCTTTAGCAGTCGGCTGGATACTCCTAATTTTACTTATTTTGTGCACAGTGGTGTCATAAGTTTACACAACATTTTTGTGTGTCTTGTTCACAGCTGCCTTCCAGGAGGCATCGCTCTATACGTCCTGGCTTCCTCCAAGCGAGGCCTTTAGTGTCTGGAAGTCTCCAGTGTGCTTCAACAACTACGAAAAGTCTGCCACGCTGGTCAGCAACAGTCAAAGTCTTCTCAGGCCTTTGGATGACACAGTGAGAAAGGCTTGGAACAAGTTTGCCTCCAGGTCTGTGTTCTTGGCAGTCTTGTTTAATATAACTTCATCCGGCTTATGGACTCAAAAGACATTAGTTGTTTCAAGTTACCATAAATAAAGCCGGATGACCATAATTAGCCCATTGACTGAGTCAAGTGGAATCAGCTAATGTGCTAGTGTTCAATAATGGAGAGAATATCATGGAAAAGTGAATTTCCAAAATTCCATTTGGAATGTGTTTACAAGGCTGTGTACAAGAATGTCAATTCCAAGTCTAGTGGGAGGCAACATGCTTAAAGAGATTGTCTATTTACTGTAGTTTTGTTTTTAATGTATTGTTTACAGGATGGGTAATTTTACGTACAAAGCGCTGAATTCATTCAGGTCCTAAAAAAACAAGAAGTCAAACCATCTAACCTCCATGTAACCTGTTCTGTCTGTACAGGGCATACGTCCACCAGTATACAAAGTATGGCATTACCGAGGAGGACTTTGTGGATTGCTTCACATCTCTTGAGCAGGTTACATCTTCTTATGCCACTCTGGGATGACCTTCAAAGGAAGATCTTTGTCAAACATGGTGGGAAATGAAGAGTTTCATTAAAGTGGTCATGAATCCTAAACTCATTCTGAACTGGGGGCATGAGGGCATAATTTTGATTTAAAGGGAATGGTCGCTACAAGAGGTACAAGGAGCTCAACCACCTGCTTCTAAACTCCAAGAAGACTGTCGATGACGGTCGACTTGAAGAACAAGGCTAGTCCACTCGGCAAGAGCAACACAGTGGTGCATTGGTTAGCACTGCTAGCTCACAGCTAGAAGGTCATGGGTCCGAATCCCAGCCCCGCCCAGGTCATTTCTGTGTGGAGTTTACGTGTTCTCACTATGTCTCCCTGGGGATTTGTCCGGGCACTCTGGTTTCCCCTTCGTTAATCTGCTCCAGTCAGTGCCCCTGGCTCAGAATATGAAGTTGGCGCCCCGGGCGCTGCATCGCAGCTGCCCACTGCTCCTCAGGTATCGGTTAAATGCGGAGGAAGAATTTAATTGTTGTGGGTTCCTCGGTTCTACTATTTCAAGGACCATTAAGTGCCCCCCCCCCACATCGATATGGTGCAGAGGAGGGCTCAGGAGCGTCTGTACTTCCTGCAACAGCTAAAGAAGTTTGCTCCATCACACTTGTTTGGGTGTGCCACAAGCCTTGACAGGCTTGGGCTACAGTGTGTTTTCAGAACTGGTGAAAAAAAGTTGATCGGTGCCCCAATACACCAGGGCGAGGGCACGTACCAAAGCCGCTGATTCTCCTCCCAATCACCTCTGCAGCTCCTCTAGTAGGCCCTACAGGGCCTTGCCTACCTTGCCACCAGACGCGAACAGTTTCTACCCCAGTGGGGTGAAGTGCAACATTGAACACTGAACAGTCTTGCAGCATGTCTCTGTGGACTTATACTTTAGTCCATATATGGAAACTTGTTGTCGTCTGTGTCCTTTCCTAACATAACATAACCCCCCTTTATACACCTTATTTGCTATTTACTTTAAAAATGAGTATTATCTCTTCACCGGAGTGACCGAATTAAATTCCATGTATGTGTATTGCTTACATGTGCGACATGATGAAATAAAGCGTATCCTGATTACCCCCTGCATGCCATTTGTGGTTGGAATTAAGAATCTCATCTCCTAAATGAGCCACCACATGTTTTCATAGACATTGTAGAGACTAGTTTGAAAGCCAATGGGAGGGCAGAAAGAGCACTTTAAATCAAATGTTGGACAACCTGCAAATGTTAAATAATAGCCGGGCTGACTAGTCATACATGAAAGTTGAAATTAGTGTCAATGCTCATTGTTGCGCAATTTACTGAAATTGTGCGCAGAGGTGCGCAATTCCGGTTAGCCTAGAAAATAAATAACCATTGTTCGGATGTTTTGGCTGGTATTATGTCAGCTCCGTTTCATCTGCTAATTGGTGCACAAGTCGTTCAATATGACAACTGGATGAGTCAGAATTTAGAATTTTGTCCTGGCACAACTTTTACTTTCTGGGAGGAGAATTGGTCCACTGCTCTCAACTGATCAGATTTTTGCATAGCACAAAGGGGAGGAAGAGACTGCTTGTGCAGTGACTCAACAAATCAGTTAAAATATTAGAACCAAGGTTAGTGTAAACATGCAGTATGTAAACAATGTAGTATTGGCTGGTAAAGCTTTACTACAAAATTAAAAATGGATTTTAACTTGTTTATCCATGACCATTGGCCCTAGCGATACGGGCTCAGAAAATTATTCTTAAGGCCCATTTATACCCTACGTTAGTAACGGAAACGGACGCTTTCATCCGGTTCCGTAGGTAGTTTCTCAGCACCGCCCTCTGGGGGATTTATTATGTAGCTCCGTATATGGACGCAGGTATAAACACAGACGCCGGGAGCAACGGCTGGAACGGACAGGCGCATCTCATCCGTCTCCGTAGGGTATAACGGGGCCTTTACTAGGCCAACTAGGGGCAGTTCAAACTTCCAAGCATCATTTGATTGGTGGAAACACATCATTATCAACCAATTGTTGGTGAGAAAAGTCTGCAACCAAGACAGCGGTGGCAAATCCAGTTCCAGAAAGTAAAGTCATGCAAACAAGCTCGCACGAGCTGCACTAGTAGCAGCTGGTATTGTGCCTGTTTGCAGTGCACATGGCAGGATGACTGCAATCTGAAAACACTGTTTCAAGAGAGGCACAATTAGGGAAATTAAATGTAAAGCCTCAAATGATTGTGGATTTGAATACTACATTCAGGTTCAGTGACTTTTATGGTTTCTGACAGAGATGCAGAGTGCACAGAGATACTTAAATTAAACGTGATTATGATAATTATTCTGCGGTTACTGATTACAATTATACAAAAAAATGTAACTTTCATTTAAATGTAGAATGTCTGCTACTGTATCGGCTTCCTTTTCCTATTTGGATTACGTGTTCACCGGAATGTGTCCAGGCTGTGACCGACCCCAATGCATACATGTACACTATACTAGGGGTGCAACGGATCAAGAGACTCACAGTTCGGACCGATCCTCAGATCAGAGCTCACAGATTTTTCGGATCATCGCAAAACATGAAAAACAGGACAAAAATAAACAAGTTTCTCTTTTGTTTATTAAAACAAAATATATGAAATCAATTGCAAGAGGACGGGATAATATATTCTTTTGAACATAAAAAACAGCTTAAAGTGCACATATCTTCCATGAGACAGTGTCTGAGTGACATGATATAAAGTGCAATAATGCACATCTTCATATTACTAAACATGGAGAAGCCGAACAAGTTAAAGTGCAATAACACACATTTTCATTGCACATCTCTGTGTGTAAATGTGTATGGCGCTGTCATATGTTGTTCCCTGGCGCCTCCAGCGGTGCTCTGGCTGCATCTAGCGGACAAAAGGCGGTACTGCAGGCTCCCCTTTTTTATTTTATTTTGGTCCGCGGTCTACGTCCACACGTGATCCGAAATTTCCGAACAGATCACGGATCAACAGCGAACCGCTGCATCCCTAATGTATACTGCTAGTATAGGCAAACATGAATAAAGCCGATTCTGAAAATTAAAACTGGCATAATCCATAGCTATATAGACACAGCTTCATCAGCCAACCTTTGTTTGTGAATGCAGTCCAACCCCCATTATCCTTTGCCCAAATTATTTTATTTGTTTTTTTGACGATTCGTGGGACAGTGTACATCACAGTGGAAAACCAAGGTGTCCTTTACGTGCGGTGTTGGTGGAGACGCATTGCCATTGCTGTTGTGTTTATCCCATTGTTCCCATAATTCCACCTTTACTGCTTGTTGGCATGAGGCCTTCCGAAAATGAATTGTATTCGGCATTCACAACCAGCCATTTCCCCAGAATTGCAATTTGTTGAATGAGCTGCCATTTTGGGAAATCCCAATGGCAAAGGCTCAACACTCGCAATGAGTGAAAAAAGCATACCAGCATAATAGTTGGAAAACATGGAATTTATTTGCAGCCCAAATTTTGTATGGGCCGTTTAAGATTCATTTCATCTTGCAAGATTGCCAATTTGATGTTCATGTTTTGGATGCCGACACAAAATGATGCAAAGAGCATAGTCGCATACGGCAAAAGTACCCAGATTTCTTACTTGAGTCAGAGTAAAATACATTTGTGAAAGTATTAAGTACAAAGAAAAAAAAATCGAAATTGTATATAAATTGTAGCCTCTCAATGCCAGTTTTACAATATTTGAATTTTTGAATAAATTGCTAAAATCATAGCCTATCAAGGCTGTTTCAGGAAAAGTAAGGAGTAGATGTACAGATATTTTTGTTGAAAATCTACTCAGTACAAATAAAAAGACAGAAAAAAGTACTTCTAAAAGTACAGATGCAGGAAAAAACGACTCACGTACAGTACTCAAGTATTTGTACTTCGTTACTTGCCATATGTGTGTGTGTAATCAGGGATTAACACTTTAAATAGTTGCAGCGCACGGCAAATCCATGACCACAATCAGCAATTTTAGTGGTCACTTCAGAATTAAAAACAGAACAGAAATAAGACGATCCAGCTTACTGCCTACACTGCAAAGACGTGCATCCCACAACTTCGGGCAGCTTACAGACCGTTGTTGCCAAGACACCACAGCAGCCAACACCAGTCTGATAAGCTACCCGACATAATGGGAGAGCTGATGCTTGGGTGGATCCAGGTGACATCGCAGTAATATCGTCTGCAAGGTGAGGGGACAGCAGGCATTAATAAAATGTTCAGTCAACATGAAACGCAAATGAACACAAGCTTTTATCTCTTACCTGCGGCCAAAAAGATGAACGACATTCGTACAGGTTCATGTAGTCGTATGGTCACTCTTCTGTTCATCCTTACACAGGTGTATACATGATGCTGTTATGTATGAGTCAGAATCAATGTTAACGATTAACCCTTAGGCGTTTTTCAATTTGAGTGGCATTTTGGCTGTGATCATGCTACAGCAGAATTCATCGGTAGGATGAGTTTATCAGTGAACTTTGACGTCACAAAAGATGTTTTTTTTGTTGTTGTTTTTGAGAATCCCCACTTAATTTTGCATCTCTTGCGTGACGACTTCAGAACTCCCAAGAGCCCTGAGGGTTACATCAGAATTTGGAAAGCAGGCAGATAATATTGGTCTTGTTTCAAACATGTTGATATTGCCAAAGTAATGTTACTTTGAAAGCAGAGGTGGGCAATTGCATTTCCAGAAAGTACAAGTGTTGATATGTTTTGCTTTAACATGTACATTACAAACAGGCACAATACTGTACAGCTGATTACAAAACCAAATCATTGTGCAACTTACTTTCTCACACAGGATTTGCCCACCTCTGCCCAATGAATGAACGAACGCACATCCAGGTTTTGTCCTGTGGGTTTACATCAATATTAAGATTGTATGCATCGGAGCATTAACACAACATCCTTCAGTGATTAAACAAAAACACACACATTGCAATGATTAAGACATTTTTATATATGCTTTGATCAAAGTCTAAATGTACAGAATAGTTGACACAGGTGTGAGCAAAGACAACAATGTTAACTATTTACACTAGATATCGCCTCCATTTCTTGTTTTGGTTAAAATTTCCGTTGTATCCAAAAAATACCATGAGAATAGAAATCTGTGTGCGTATTTACGCAAAGAAATAACGATTATTTACATGATGTGCAAACAATCAACACTTAGATCTTCCTGACGCTATATTGCTTTTTTTAAATGTTCCAAATAGGTCTGGCAGATCAAAACAAAAAGTAAACAGAATAGGTTTACAGCTTAAGTTAAATCAAACCTTGAACAAAAAAAACTAAACAAAAAACACTCAATCTTCACAAAAACATGCATGGCACGCACACATTTAATAGACCAATCAATGGTTCAATGGAAGTGAAACTCTCCCATCTTTGCATAAGGCTTCCAGCAGCTGGACGGTCAGGTACCATGTATCCCCAGTCGTCACGTCAAGAGTTCCAAGAAAGGGTTAATGTGTCAGTTTAAACATATTCATACGGATGACATACACACTTTAAGAGATGAGTGTTTGAACTGTAATTGTTTAGGAGAGAGGGGGGAGGGGCTACACAATTCAAGGCAAGGAGCAAACAAAAAAAAACTTGTGGCAGGGGACCTACAAAATGAGAAAGGCAAGACAAAACATGATGAAGTCCTCCGAAGCACAACAATGAAACGTGCTGTGGAGTCTGTTGGAGTCCTCTTTCCCCCTGCTGCCCGTTCCCGGCATTCGTGCTGTGCGTTCGTCCTCATTTCGTCTTCTCGGAGTGGCGCTGCTGTTGCAGCCGCTTTGCGTAACTTTGGGCCATGGAGTTGACGATGGAACTGACAAAGTACACAACCATCACCAGCACCACCTTCTCAAATACCCACGCCAGCCAGCTCTCACCCTGTACAACACACACAACATATACATTAACCTTTCGAACAATATTTCTACACAGTTGTGACCGTTTTTAGATAATCTTTTACGCAACAAATATACTGGAGCCTGGAGGATTATCCAGTCAACCCTTCTCTTGTTGTAATTGGGCACTTCGCCGTCCACTCAATTAATGAATTACATTTCTGCTGTTCTTAGATGGGTCTTTTATTGTAGTGCTAGGGAGATTATGTTTGCTAGTCGTGAGCATACGCAATCATGTGCTAAATGCTTTGAAATTAAATTCCCTAAGCTATGTTTTGTGAACTTATTTAAAGGTATGTACAGTAATTAGGCTTTTGTAAGCATATGTATTCATGTGCGACAGGCTTGTCCTGAACTCCATGGTAAACGAAGCAGTGTATATTTTATTTGCATAATTTGTTTAATACATTTTGTTAATAAAATCGAGCAACAGGGAGTCCAAAAAGAGTGAAAATTATTAGCTGAGTGCCACCGACTTCTACAGAAGTTCTAGAAAAATATTTATTGCTTATTGCCCAAGACGTTTAGTAGTGACGTCGGGTATGTAGTGAAAATATCTTATTTGTTAGATTGGGTTACTTCATGCAGACAATATTTGGAAGACAGGAAAATGTTGCTGGGAACTGGGAATATATTCAAATAAATGATTGGCATAACATGATAGGTCTGTTGTTAACAATAAAGATATGCTTGATAAGAGCACAATGGTCCATCATTAAATATTTGTCATGTTTGCTTCAGCCAACTTGGTATGTCAATGATTAAATCAGTTAAAACGATTGACAGATAATATTTTAATCAACTGTCAACCTAACCCATACTTTTTTATGGGTTTGTACTGCAATACAATGGCTGCAGGTGTGCATGCTGATCTTATCAAAGACCAAAATAAACCTTTCTTTCTGTTCCATAGTGATAATCAGAGATGGGTAGTAATGGGACTACATGTAATGAAATTAATATAATCAGATTACTTTTTTAACCACAGTCACACTACATTTAAATATATGTAATCTACATTTCATGAGAATAATAATTGAAAGAGCATGAATCAAATTTTGACCTCTACTGAAGTTTATGTCAACTTGACTTCTATAGATGTCGGCACTCAGGACAGTTCAGCTGACCGCTAGTAATTGTAGATTGTAGTGTAGGAATCAACTTGATTTTGACGGACAATTAGAGCAATTTGTTGGTAATGAATATAACAAATCGATAATCGTCAAGGAAATGAATACCCATTACTGCCAGTAGTTTTGTGCCCCCCTTTTGGTCAACAAATTTGATATTTGGCATATATTATTATTTATTGTAATGAGTTTGGGTCTGAGTAAGTAACTTAACTGTACATTTGTTGGTCAGAAGAAGAACCAACATTGACTATATCTCAAGTTGGCAGGATTAATAATTCATTTCGCAAAACTTGCTCCATGTGAATATTTGAGGATGTTTTATTAATTAAAAATAAATAAATAAAAGATTGGTTGACTAATTGTTTCAATAAATAAGCAACTAATCAACTATTAATATAATTGTCTCTAAGTATATCTCATCTATCTAGTCTATGCTGCCCTTTCTTGGCAAAGGACAAGGTTGCAGTGTAAAGAAGAGAAGTTAGTCTCTTTACATTATAAGATGTTAAGTTTAGAACAAATTTGATGGACGTTCATGACAAATAAAATTGTAGCTTTGGGACAAATATAAATGATAATTATTGATCTAGCTCTATTCTTTCAAAGATAAATTGTATCTCCTACTTTTTGTGTTTCTGTAAGAATTCTATGGAAAGAGTCAGAATATAACTGTAATATCAGGAGTGACACAATCGGTAGTAGCAGGGAGGAGTGAATGATAATATATAAATATTGACTTTCAAACCATGTTGTGGAATTAGTCTACATAGGGGCCATAGTTTAATCAAATGTTTTGTTTAGTACATGCACTCATTCTTGCTACCCATTAATTTACATTGCTTATATTGGTGTCATATTTTTTTCATAATGATCAAATCGCTGCATTGTGTTGTTTAAAGAGGTGCAGTCTATATATACAAGCTTAGGAAGGCTAACTTTTGGATTGCAAACCACTGGACCCAAATCATTTTTAACAAATTATTTTCTATAAAAGTCTGGTGTTCAACTTAATTTCACTTGAATCCACCCCCAGTTTCTAAGTAATCCAAAAGTGCTTTTATTTTGTGTATTGTGTATTGTGTTTTTGTTTGATTTTATTTAATTGAGGGTGGTTTCAGGCTATATTATGAGTTGAGCAGCTTCCGTTTATGGCAAATAATTAGCTCAAAATCTTTAATGTAGCTGAAATGAAATAAAAACAACAACTTCCCAACACTATATATTTGTACAAAATATTATTGGTGTGTGTGTGTGTAAAATATATACATAAAGTGCTTACCGCTAAAGATCCCTCTGCAGGATGATGCAGCTTGTTGCGTTGTGCTTCCAGGTACTGGCTGAACGGCTTCTGGATGGCTGGACCAACTTTGGGCAAGGACCTGGAAATACAGAAACACACACGCAGGCACACAGAACAATAAGAGGTTGAGCCACTTACCCATCCCCGGCCAGCTTCTCACAAAGCTAGCTCCACCATATCCAACTCGCCGTGTTCGTCTCGCAGAGACAAAAAGGAATCCACATTGGCTACCACCCGCCAAGCCTTCCGTTCCATTAAACAACTGTCGCTATATCGTCCTGAAGCCGCAGAGTGGAATGAGAAGCTAGCGGCTTGGCCCCTGCTTTTATATCCACCCTGGGCGTCTCAATTGGAGTGTGTGTGTGGGAGAGAGGCAGGGAGAGAAGTCTGTGTCAGAGGCATCGACCAGGAAATGAGTCGCCCTGATGTCATCGGCATTACCACCAACGCTTGCTTCTGGGTGGAAAAGCCGCTCAGTATATGAGGAGAGGTGGGTGATGGTGCTATTTATACACTTATATTGTGATCATAAGCCTTTGGCTGATAAAGTGGAAAAACAACATTTTTAGACAAAATTGTTACAATTACAAAAATAACAATACATTAATAACCATTTCAGCACCATGCTTTAGGGTCAACGATGAATGCCACCAATTTATAAATCATTCTATGGGTTGTTTCACACACAGACAAACCCAAAACCTTGGGAAATTGGAGTCGACTAAGCACAACACAAGCAGACATTATTTACTGCTCCCTGAGAGGGATAATTGCAGACATCAAACACAATGACTTGAGTCACCCTCGCACTCTCTCACTGCCAAACGGCAGAAAAAACCCCCGGCAGATCTACGCGACGCTGATTCAGCATCCTGGTCTCACAGCACACCGAATCACCTCTGGGATTGCAGTGCCTCGCACCACGTTACCAATACAGACAGCCGTAAACATCCAATGGTTCGGACAGTCAGTCGGACAGTAGAGACGAAGGTACTTTTCATTCTGGTTTGAAACTTTCTTTTTCTTTAAATATTCGCCTCTGGCGTTTCTGTGTATATATTAATTATTAAGAGGATCACTAGCTGCCATAACCTCCTCTATGCGTGTTTATGTTTGCGTATGCAACCATGGCGAATAAAGCCAATTGATAATAATTTCGGCTCTATTTGAGACTAAAAACAAAGCACCCAAGATGTGAAACAAAGCACCAAGTATGAATCAAGACTAGGGCAATGGATCAACGGACAATATGTAATGGATATGTCATCTAACTCGAGTGCCAACCGTGAGTGTATATTCCGTTTCAGGTTCATCGTTATCTTGTTACCTTCCCGCCCGCACGCTGAAAGAAGGCACCTGGTGAGTCACAGCTCACCTGGTGTTCTGATTGGATCCCAAGTGTTCCAATTATTCTCATTGGAGTGCATCGTCCGCACCCTCCACCGCCAACGCAAATGGGGGAATACTCAGAAGGGCAGATTTCAACAAAAGGATCTCCGATTTAGTACACTCGTCCACACACAAGACTCACCCTATGGTTACCACCATCTGCTCCACTATGTGCTTGCTGAAGGTAATGATGACAAAGAGTTTCTGCAGGGGATCACACACACAAGTCAGTTTAATGGGAAGAAATGAAGAAATTTAAAGTAGAGACGCCGGTCCCGTGTAGTGTGAGTGCTAATGCATATTCTACCAGATTCTGGTCACTGAGTGATCATGTGTCTTAGTACTCGGTATGATGCATGTATGGCTACCTACTACCTAGCGGCCTATGAGTGATAAAATGTGATGATGCCTGGCAGGCACAATTCCTATTACTGTGGGTAGTTGCATTGCCAATACCACTGTTTTGTTTGTCATTATATAAAGAGTTCAGATGCAAAAGCCTCTAAACAGCATTTTTGTGAAAACTGAGTTAATTATACTGTGTGAATCTTGTCTAAATCTAGAATATGTAAATTAAATGTTTTTGTGGAGAAGAAAATTAAGTAAAACCCGCTTCCCGCAGTGTCTAAAATATCTCTTTGAAATCAAAACCTTATTAAAGCCCGATTTAAAAATTGCCTTTTTCTGAAAAAGTGGTCAAGTGGAGTTAGTGAGTTTTGCATCTGAACTCTTCACATTATTTACTGTACCAGGGTGCTGACCAATGTCAAAAGTGAAATTCTATCTATGGTGTGTATCCATGACCTGGAATTAAAGTGATTCTGATCGGTTAGTTGCCGATCTGCAGATATGTTGGAACAAACAAATTTGATTGATAATTTGTGAAAATACCATTCAAAAAATGTCTTAAAGAACAAGGAAATAAAAACATTCAAAATAATTTCATTATAATGTCGCTGTAGTTTCCATCACAGCAACCGCAGAGACATGAGTTATATCTCCCTTGCTGGCTTTCCTGAGATCTCTACCCCCGATCTATTCAACCCTGTTTCCGACTAAATCTATCAATAAATATAGAAAAATGGTGCTCACTCCAAATAAAGATAACTTAAAAAAAACTTAAAGAACATGGAAATAATCAGAATTTCAAAATATTGTCACGCCATTGAATGACTTATGAATCAGATTCAGCTGTATTTCACCATGTTGCACAGGAAAGCAATATCACACACTTAGAACGTGTCTTCGGTGACACACTTTAATACAAAAAAAAAACTTGTTTGACCGTTTACCGAATTTTACACACAAATGATATCTGAACACCACGAAATATAATGTAAAAAAATTATCTCTACTTTCCAGATAAATTCTGATTACAATTCAATATATTTGGTTTAAAAAAAGAAATATTCCAATATTAATATTTGGTATAAAAGAATAAATGTTTAAATGCTATTTGGTTTAAAATAAGAAATGTTTCAATATGTTATTTGGTTTAAAATAAGAAATGTATCAATATGTTATTTGGTTTAAAAGAAGAAATTTTTCAATATTGTTATTTGGTTTAAAAGAAGAAATGTTTCAATATTGTCATTTGGTTTAAAAGAAGAAATGTTTCAATATTGTTATTTGGTTTACAAGAAGAAAACCAATTCAACAGATTAGCTGACTAATAGAAAAAAAAAAAATTTAAAAAAAAAAAAACATTTAAAAAACAGCATGCTTTAGAGGAACACTAGAATGATTTTACTCTTATATCCTGCAAATGGTAAACAGCTTCTGTCTGGCTGTGAAACATCATCAGCTCTATCAACAACCAACTTGCTGGGTTAGGGCTAATTGTTTTTGTTGGAATTTATGCTATAGCACAGAAAAGTTTTCTTCTTTTTTCATGTTAAAAAAAATGCATAAAAGGTACAGTACTGTTAATCAAACCATAC
>OMKY01078442.1:2228-19732 GCA_900302395.1 Bregmaceros cantori | reverse complement strand
AAGCAATTGAGAGAGAGAGAGGGGGGGGGGGAGAGAGAGACGGAGAGAGAGAAGGGCAGCCACACTGAGAGACAAAGAAAGATCAATATAAGCAGAATGAGCGAATGATTGAGGGATTGATTGTGGTCTCTCAGATCTTGGAGATTAAACAACTCGATTAAGGCCAAATATGGCATGGAAGTCATGTGACCTTAGCAGTGACAGGAAGTGGTCAGGTGGACAGTTGTCTTCCCACCCAAGACGTGTGCTTGGGTGGGAAAGTAGTGAAATAGAAGTGTGCACTCTACGTTTCTCAATTCAATCAATTGAAATTTCTCAATTCAACTTTATTTTACCATAAGGAACTTAATTTGTGGCATTATGACATTCACACACGCACACATACACACACACACATACAATCACACACACACTTCCAGCCTTATGTCGAGTGGAGGCAAGACTAACAGCACGAATAGAGTATAAATAGAAAAAACACACAGCAAGAGACAGGTGTAAATAGCGACGATAATATACTACATACAGTAAAACAATAAACCAACTGTAACTATGACAACGATACTGTTTCTTGAATTTAATTGAACTTCAAGTCAATTTCTTACAAATATCCAACCTGCATGGTGTGGGCTTTAAAAAAATAAATGTAAATAACCATTAAACACCAACTCCATTACTCTTTGCGGCTGGCTGTGACTACGATCAGCGTGGTTGGTTTCGCAGACCTGATTCCCTATGCCTGGCACAGCCCAGCTGTTGTAACCTGTGCATCCTGTGAAGCCACCCGCGTTGATCAGAACCTGATCTGCGCGATGTGTTCAGCCGGGGGGCGCTTCTACACTGCTTGTCTCGGACCAGTCGGCGGCTCCGGTTGGGTGTCCGATGGGTCAGGCCTCTGGTGTTTGCGGGGTCTCCAACAGCGGGCAGCTTGTGTGTGTGTGTGTATGTGCGGGCGTTGTGCACCATGGAACAATCTCCTGTTTAATCTAATCATCTGTTTACATGGACACTTTCGCTGTATAAGCAGATCCAGTTAGTTTAGTCCGCTTCAAAATTAATTCAGATCGACTTGAACTGGATCCGTTGAGATACAGTATATACATGAGCACTTTTGAATATATTTATACTGGTGGACACCAGCGGCATCATGTGTCAGCAAGGCACTTTACTGTGATTGGTAGAATGGACAAGGCAATTTTTTTTTTTCTTTTTCTTTCTCTTTTGTAAAGTACTTTTTCGCGCAAGCGCCATTTTCCCATTTTTGATTGACAGCGTTAGTGTGAAGGTGAGGGTGTGAGAGCGGGGACTAGCGGACCTGCATATATGACCGTGAAGGGAAGCGAGCTGTCACTTTGATATCACTTTCCTTGGGGTTGCAATAAAATAATTGAAATTATTTTGAGAGTGAGCCTAATGAGCCTAATGGTGAGAGTGTCTTCCTCTAGATTTAGGAGATCAGGGTTCGAAGTCATCTCACCAAGGACTTAAAAAATGATAGCCATTGCCTACTTGCTTGAGCAGCTAAGGTTGGTGAAAGATACATGGGTGAGAACTCCATCTTCAAATATATGTCAGAGGCCCCCACGGAAGAATAGGCTGATGAGGAAATGTGTTAATAAAATCTGATATAAATTGAGATAACAAAAGAAACAATTTCAATTGCATCATTTTTTACCAATAAGGATGAAGCTTTTGACTGATCCATGTCTCTAGACTCTAGCCAAGTCGGTGATTTTTTTCACTCTGTGCTCAATGCAAACCCCATGAAATGAGTGATGACGTGCTGCATACTCAGGAACCCGTCCAGACGCTGACCTCAAGCCACCCGTCACCCAGGGTCTTATCTGTGCAACCAGAAGCTGCTTCTGCTGATTGGCTGCAGTGATAACATCTCCATGTTCATTGCTTTGCATAGCAGTTCCAGGCCGATCACACTGTCCTGAAAAGTCATTAAGGCCAGTTTGGATTAAATTGGATTTGGTGCTGGCTGTAGCTCGGTTGGCAGGGTGGACGCCCCAACCCGAAGGGGATGAAGACCAAAAGGTTGGTGGTTTGAATCCCCAAGTGTCATTGGGCAAGGCACTGAACGCAAGGCACTGAACCCCAGATTGCTTCCAATGAGGTTGAGCACTTTTCATGGCAGCTGCCACCATTGTTTTCTGAATGTTGCTCCTATGACCAGGTGGCCTTGAATTTAATTGAACTTCAAACATGGCACTTTGCCGTAGTAGCCACCTTGGCCGCTGTGAATGTGGAAATAAGATTTAAGTTTATCTTGTGGAGTGGTTGCAGTATGTCCAGCCAGTCAGAGGAAACTATGCCATACTTGGCATTAAAGAGCAGAACCACACTGAGTCTGTTACATACACACTGTGTTTCTGGACGCTAAAGGTAGGGGGCAATCCTACTCCTCTAAGGCGATTGGCGCTTCCTCCAGCTAACCTGCCGAGATAGAGTAATGCTAATGGTTAGCACCTTGTAGCTTTCTATTTAAACAGCAGAGTAGCAGACTTCCACATAGAAGATCTTCTTGCATTGTCTGGGAACAGAGGCTAACTGTAAAGCTTTTCTTCATCTAAGCTAATCATGATACCTCTAGACTCAGTGATTGTGGTCAACCTGGCGCCTACAGGCTTAGAGTTAAGATTATTTGTACAAGCCTGTTCGTGCGAGGGTTCCAGGTCAAAGCACACATGGTCCAGTCACCAAGCATGCACCTTTAACACTCATTCATATTTGGAACCGCCAGGAATCATAACAGAGTCATGGCATGCAGTGACTCACTAGCTGCATTGCAGAGGACTTGTCTCACCCACTCCATAGCAGTGGTGTGTTCAAAATATGTGAGAATATTCCCAAAGCACATTAACAACGCGCTGATCATTTTATTACGTGAAATACAGCATTCATAGTTTTAATGGAAAGTTGAAACCATTTCAGTGAATGATTTCAATTATTTGAACCATTCATTGAAATTAACGCACGATAACAAAACACGACTTTGGCAAACATTTATACATTTTCATAGCATATCATGTTTCATTTTAATGTTGGTGATGTTGGAACAGTAACTATAAATGTAAGGTGAGGTCAGTACATCATCTTTTGTGATGTACTGTTAAGGAGTTACAGGCTAAAATTTTGTCTTACAAGTCTAAAATATTGCATTACGTATTGATACGCCTGTATCGCGTATCGCATTGCGACCCCTGTATCACGTATCGTATTGTGAGGTGGTTGGCGATACCCACCCCTGCTCCATAGCGACTTTACGCTCCTCCCATCTAGCTACATGCTACCTACGGCCAGGACTAAAAGGCATAGGTCCACCTTTGTCCCTGCAGCCATTCATTATATACCTCAATAAGATACTGTAATCACTGCTTATTACTTAGTGGACATTTGAGTTGACAATTGTTGACATGAAACACTGCATAAAACGATGATAGAATGTTGACTGTTCATCTATTTTATCTTACTGTTTCTCTTTTTTTTCCTCATTTCTATTGTCATTATTCTTTACTTTGTGCTTTTGTGTAGCTCTGTTCCCTATGTTATGGTTCGCTGCAATCTAAATTTACCTGCACGTATAAATAAAGAAATCATCACCAGTCATCATTGATCATAATCATCAACATTATGCCTTATAATGTCGGCGAGCAGCAACCCGATGTGTCGGCATGGGGCTAACACGACCCCCAAAGAAAAAACCTTCAAGGGACGCGGTAGACACTCTGCTTGGGTGATGTAAAAAGTGCAGTGACCTGTCACTCACCTCGGTTGAGACTTGAATGTGGTAGGTCTTATTGGGTTTGAACACACAGTTAGACATTGAGGGGCTGGATAATCTTCTGGGGAGAAAGGGGAGCAAGGGAAAGAGTTGCATGAAGTACAAATGAAAGCACAGTCTGAATCTGCTGAGGAGCTGTGCTAACTAAGGCCCCTGCCTCTGTAAATGGTTTAAATGCATTTCTACTCTGAGAAAGTTACTCTAACTCTGAGTGGAGGTTATTCCAACAGTTAACTATAAGTGTCCTGCTGTTGAAGTCGCACTAGCTTAAATAAGCAAATTAAATATCTGTCTCTCTCAATCTCTGTGATGTTTAGTATAGTATAGTATTGCACAATATATTGATCATTGAATTATGACGCCAGGGCATGCAGTGAGGTTTATAAAAGAAACAACTGTAGAAGAATTTACAGAAATTGTCGAAACTCAATAGATTGTGCTTATCCAAGATGTTATAATAGTGGTATGCGAGAGGGTTTTTATCTAGCATTTTAAGTGTTTTTTTTTTTAACAAATGTTCTAATGCCTTGAGTGTGGCAGACCCCACCATGGTGCAGCTGGTTATACAATAACAATGTAGGTTAAAATCATAGCATGTAACTAGGTACGTTAGGGCAGCAGTGTCTGACAAAGCACCCCTAATATGCTTAAAATTATAGAGATTAAAAAAAAAAGTTAAAGTCCAAGATTGCATCTAAATATATACATATATATATTTTTTTCAAGTTATTTTTTGTGCGCAAGCATCGTTTTTTATTCTTTTATTGAGAGAGATAGTGACAGGATTAAATCGGAAACTGGGATGAAGAGTCGGCGGGGAGACATTGCAGAAAAACCGGACAGGGGATTTGTACCTGCGGCACTGCTTGACCTATGGTCTGGGCGACGCACTCTCTAACCGCTCGGCCACCGTGTGCCCCACTGCACCTAAATATTTAAACTTTGTGACCACTTCTAGTTTTTTGGTGCTCGGGGTGGCTCCAGACATCCATGACATCATAGTGGGGAGGTTGCAACAGGCAAGACATTTTTTTGGCATTCAAAATAAGACATGAGCCAAGTTTTGTCTGTGTGTGAGAGCTGTAGAAAGTACTTATGTTGCTCCCTCTGGATCTTTAGCTTTAGTAACTAAAGCTAGACGTCAGCATGGACAGTGTTCCAGGTTATGTATTCCGGTATATTCAATCTTTAGTCTTTTAAATCAAATCAAAAGTAGCTTTATTGGCATGCTGATGTGGATCATACATTGCCAAAGAATACATAATAATGGACTATCACCACGTGTAGCAGAATGTGCACCAGCATAAGTCATCCTTCTCCAAAGGCCAATAGTCTTGAATACGTACAGAGGGAGACAGCTAAAACCATGCCGAAACAATATCTACAAATGTTCAGGACTCAACCTACCGACTCTAAACAGAAAAACAAGAATACATATAGCAAACATAATAAACAGCAAACAGTCGGTAGATACTATAATATAGAAGAAAACTAGAAGCACTCAGAGATTGCAAACCTCCAAACTAGTCTAACCTAAAATAAAAACAAAACAAAAAGAAAACGCAATTTGCAGGTTGAAAAAAAAAAGACGTAAAGAAGATCTCGGGACGTTGTCATTTATGTGAAGTATGCGCTATACACGCTGATGCAAAGATGGGGAGCAGACAACCTTAAGTTGCTGTCGGCGGCGCATTCTGAAACATCCCGAACGCGATCGGAAATGGCACTGCTGGTCAAAAAAGGGCATCGGCCGTTTGGGAGACTAAATGCGTCTCGGGAGACACGTGTGACGTCACTACGGAGAACGGGGATCGTTCACTGATATCAAATTAAATTTGATTTATAGAGCACTTTTCATGCAGAGCAATGTTATTTATAGGCTACAGAAATGCACCAAAATTGAATCACCTCTTTCTTTCATCATTTACAACAACTATGGAAAATTTAATCCAGATCCGTGCTAAACTTTTCCAGTTATCGGTGGGACAAACCAATGCGGGTGAAAACATAACCTACGCTCCGCGGGCTCCGCCCCGGCGCAGGTAAAAAACACTCAATAGAAAAACTTCTTATGTAGAGATCAATGTAACATTGTATAGTGTCTATATGTAATATACATATATACAACAATTCTATCACTAGTGTTGTAATACCCTATCTCTCTCCTGTCCCTCATTCATTCACAGTCTGACACATGTTGTGCTGCTAGCACGGCATTCACTTTTATCTCCTAGTATATATTGCAGTGTTTCCTCGTCAGGGATATTCGCAAATTCTTTGTATTTCCATGTATTTGTCTCTATCACTCCCTGTCTCTCGCTTTCTCCGTCTTTCTCTGAGAATTCTCTCTACAAGTCTCTCCCCTTGCTCCTGTCCTGAGGCACTAGGATATTTATTTGTGGACCACAAAACGGAAATGTCATCCCGACAGGTGGGGGTCGGCAGTTGGTGGGAGCTGAGAGGTGTTGGAAAAGTTCGGGCGGGGAAACGGGGAAGGGGGGACGGGGGTGTGGTCTTTTCTGTCCGTGCACGAGGGGGAGTGACGATGTGCGCGCACGTCTGCAATAACACGGAGCAGCGAGTGGACATGTGCAGCCGGTCGCACGTCTCAGCTTTCGCTCCGTCATGCGGGGCTTTTGTGGGGAAGTGGTGCCGCACGCAAGGAAGCTGTATGGTTGCCATGGCTACGACTGTCGACTAGGGAGGGGGTTGTGGTATGGATTTATTTACTTTCACCCCCTCATTCGTACCCTTCCCAGAGGTTATGTTTCTGTTTCTGCATTTGTTTATTCATAATTAAACAAATTAAAGAATTTCATAATGTGTTAATATGATGAATAACTGAAAGACTGGCCAATTTTAAAGACTGCCCATTATGTAAACCAGTGATTAAAATAAGTCTGTCCATTATATAAACCACAGGTTAAACGGATTCCATTATATGAACCAGATGTTGAACTAAGTCCACTATATAAAGCAGAGATGAAACTAAATTATATAAACTAGTCTACCCACTATGTCAACCAAAGATTAAGCTAATTCTTCCCATTATATGAAGTACAGATTATAATAAAACTGTCTATTAAATATACCAGAGATTGAATTAAGACTCTCCGTAATATAAACCAGTGATTAAACTAAGATTAAAATAAATCAGTAAAGTTAATCAGAGATTAAACTAAATCTCTCCATTATATAAATCACAGCTTAAACTAAAACAGTCCATTATTTATTAAGACTGTCCGTTATATAAACCAGATATTAAAATAACTCTGTACATTATATAAACTAGAGATTAAACTAAGTCTGTCCATTATATGAACCAGAGATTTAACTAAATCTGTCCATTATAACGTGACATTTCCTGTACTTGACCTTGCTGTGACCCCCTCAACAACCCATTGAAAGCAGACACAGAGACGTGTCTCTGTGGGGCCAACTCACTTTGAGTGTGTGTGTGTGTGTGTGTGTGTGTGTGTGAGTGCGAGAGAGAAGAAGTGTGTGTGTGTGATTGTGTGTATATATAATGAGTGTGTGTGTGTGTGTGTGAGTGTGTGTGTGTGTGTATGTGTGTTGTGTGTGTGTGGCCACGGCCACAGGTGTAGTGATGCGTCTACTAGTGCGAGAGAGAAGAAGTGTGTGTGTGTGTGTGATTGTGTGTATATATAATGAGAGATTTGTGCCAATTTGCAAGTGCCATAGTGTGTATATTTCTGTGTGTTATACCCATAAACAACCCAGTGTTATTTTTTTCTGTTGCATGTCTTCTATGTCTCCCATGGCCGATACGTACCACAGGCATTAAACGTACAATCTCAGACATCACTACTGTCGTACTTGCTCGCGTGCTGCTCGCGCACGGTGTTCCTGCATCCCTCTCCGTGCAGAGAGGGATGCATTTTATTGGCATAGATAGATTGATATATTTTATTCAACTACATGTATGTGTGTGTGTGTGTGTGCAGTCAGGGCTGTGGGTTGGTGCGTGTGTGTTTGTGCTTGCGGATGGGGGGCAGGATTTGTGTTTGTGTGTATCTGCACAGCTGTAGGTGGATTATGTCTACCTCATAGCCTTGGTCACAAGTGGTCATAGCCTTGGTCACAAGCGGCTCTACGCGCTGTCTATGTGCAATAATATGGACAAAATCGCACGACCCGTACATGGACAGCAAGAGCCCCAAACAATTTTGAGAAATCGCAGACACGCGCAGACACCGTAGCATGTTTAGTGCAGGGGACACTTTCGCAGCGTCCGGTCTACAGCTTCGCTCCCCGTGGGGCATTGCACGCGCTCTCTCCAGCCATGAGCCGCAGAACGCATGCTATACGATGCAGTTTTTTTCTTTAATCCTTTAACGGCAATCCTGTCTTCTATGACAGGATTTCCACAATTGTTTTTCCCAATTACCCTAACTCTCTTAACTTTTGCGCAATCGAGAAGATTCCAGCGGTTTCTGAAAGAGAAGTTGTAGTTTCAGGCGATATACGGGTCATTACGGTAATCCCTACCAGCGTTGTGCAACAAAAATCGCCACAGGGCTTTTAGCGTATTTAGTGTGTATTTCAATGTGTTTTGCATTCTTTGGTGTGTTTTGTAAAAGGTACTTTAAGGGATAAAAAGACCTTATTATAACGTCATTGCATGTTGCACGAACAGCGTGTTTTCAGATTGACAACAGCGGTTGATTCCAGCGCTGTCGAGTGCTGCAGCAGATCTGTGCCCGACACACTCAATATTTAATTAAACGTGCAAGCCATTACATTAAATCACCCGTGTCTGACATACATGTGAATGCAGCCATCCAGTGCTTAAGGTGTCAAGCGACAGGTTGTGGAGATCTGTAAAATACTGTCATTGCGAGGGCTTGAAAACAAAATTATTTTTAAAACGTTCCGCTCTGAACGGTGACAAGACTATGTCAAACGTTTTAGTTCTCGGAACCGTTCCACCACCGAAATATCTCTGCTGAACCGGTCCGGAACGCAAAAATTTTGTTCGTTCTTAAAGTTCCTTATATTGTACAATGTTAAGTTCAGATATAGTTTATACAAAACATATTTGGTGGACTTTCAAACTTCAGTGAATTGTATTAACAAGAAAACCCATTACATTTACTTCCTCGCCTGTCCACAAGATGGAGCTCCAGATGCATGTGGCTTGATGACTGACGTTGAAAGCTGGATGGATGCACAACATGAAATAGTCTCCAACACACAGGATAATGTTAAAATAGATAGAGAACAAAAAAACACATTTGAATTGGTTTTGTGGATTTCATAATGTTCCGTTTCTGTTCCGGAATAGTTGAAGAAATCTTTTTTCATTTCCATTTCCGCTCCTCGTAAAATTCCATAAAATTTTGTTGGTTTTTGGTTTTCGTTCCTTGAACCAGTTTGGAGCCCTGGTCATTGCATGTGATGTCAAATTGTTGGTGTTAGAGGTGAGGGGTGGCAGTCCTGTGTTTCAGTAAACGGATGACGGCCGGTGTGCCTTTTCTAGTCATCCACACCTTTTATTGCCATTCCTGACTGAGTCCATATTGTTACTATTATTCTCTCTGTACGAATCATAACAGTACCAGAGCTGAGGAAGAGAAAGAACACCTGAATGACAGAGTCAGGACACACCTGGACGTCTTTGCTTAACGGCACTCACTTGTTACAGTGAGACAAACACTGTCTGTCCTTGCAGTCGCTGGCCTATATATAACGGTGATATAATACAATGTATTATCAAATCAAACCAAACTTTATTTATTTAGCACCTTTCATCCAGAGCAACTCAAAGTGCTTCACAGCAACACAACAAAACAACAAAATTGAAAGGAACAAATTGTCCCACAACCTTCCCAACCTATTAAAAAGCAAGCATACACACTTACACTTACACACACACACAACACACACGCAGCCAATGGATTTGTCAGTAAAATTATAGACATGGCTTGGCACGGAGGATAAATATCAAGTGGAAACACTGGATTTATGAATGGCGTTTATTCTGTCAAACCATGTAGTACTAAAATTACATTCAGAAACAATAAAAAAATGTGACTACATCTGTTGCGTGCCACATTGAGGTACGCACCTGATTCATTTAAATAAATAACGGTCAGTAGCAATTATTTAATATCGTTCCCTAACATTGGACAAAGATTGCATGTGCACGCAATTAGTCGTGCTTGAGCAGCATGCTTGCGGAGGCCGTGCTAATGACTCTGGTATTGTACGTTTAATGCACGCTGTAAGCACAGACAACTCGCTTATCACGTGCGTACAACAAATATTTCACATAAGAGCCACGCTGAACAAACTTGCAGGTGACTTGCGAGCCTGCGTTTTCCAAAAAAACTTGTGGACCGTGCTGCCCAGTAGCTCAGTCGGTTAGGCAGTGCACTGGAAAGCATGCATATGCCTTAATGGCGCGGTGAGTCGGTGGTTCGAATCCCACCACGGATGTATTTCCTGCATGTCTACCCCCCATCTTCACCTGTTTCCACTAACCCTAATAAATAAAGCTTGAAAAAAAACAGCCTGAATGAGCTGGAAAAAACATTTTTAAAAAAACAAAAACTTGTGGACCGGCAGAGGGATTTCGAAAAAAAAAATCTCCACAGAACAGGGTGGCATGTGCACTGCGCTCGTTGGGTTACAAAGCACACACACTGGCCCGACAGTGAGCGAAGACAGAGACTGGACGCAGCAAAAGTTTCCTCTGCATTTTCACAAAATCGTACGGAGGTCCTACCCACTTATGGGTCATATGATTTTGCCTACATTTTTGCACGTAGACAGGACATAGAAGCACGTACAGCCGGTTGCGAGCAAGGCTTGTGTGTGTGTTGGTGTATGTGTCTGTTTGTGCCGGTATCTACATGTGCGTGTGTGTGTGTAGGACTATCAGCTGTGTATCTACCATTCCACCCGTAGATACCTGCTCAACAGAATTGATGGTCCCAACCCTCATTTATTAGTCAATCTGGACAATTAAACCCGACAAGGCACACCTGTGAAGTGAAAACCCTTTGTGTGTACAAAGCACTATTCAAAGCAAACAGGTCCTACTTTGAAGAAACTTCATTATAAGGTGTATTTTCAGTAGTTTTATACTTTTTTGTTAATTACATAGTTCCACATGTTGATTTGTGGTTTTGCTGCCTTCAGTAAAGGCTGAAGAATGTCAATAGTCATGAGAAGAAAGGATTGTGTCTCTGTCTGTGTGTATTTGTCTGTGTGTGTGTGTGTGCATATGTGTGTGTGTATGTCTGTACTTGTGCGTATGCCCCTGTGTCTGTCTGTGTGTGTGTGCGTATGTCTGTCTGTCTATATGTGTGTGTGCGCTCGCGTGCGTGCATGTGTAAGGTTAAAGTACCAACATTCTATTAGCCTCACTGCTAGCACTATCTCCTCCATCATTCCAGAACTATCTTGTAATTGCTCTCTGTGATCCCCTCCCACCTCTCTCTTTCTTTCCTTCCATCTGCCACCCCCCCTTCCTTTCTATCTGTCTGTCTCTTTTGCACTCTGTGTCTCTGGGTAATAATGTAAATTACAGTTGATGCTTTATTAGGGCGGTCGGTGTGTGGGCACTCCAAAGAAAACACTTTTGGAATGACCTGGGGGAATATGAGACATGACCAACCCTAAACAGAACAACCACGTTGGTGCACGTTCTGCTACACATTAAATTTTGCAGTGTTAAATCAACACTTAAATAGTTAAATTTATCACTGTGTCCGAGTGTATTTGGTCCCTAACAGATTTGGTGTTAAATTAATTCTTTCCATAGTGTTAAACGTCGACCTGAGACAATGGGTATACTTATGCCCCGGGGAGGGCGCAGAGGATAGCACCGCCGCCACGCCGTAAAGAGACGGGCGGCTGCATCTCAGTGGACGAAGGCCGCGAGGGCCTGCCACACGCTGAGTCGGCCTCAGCGCCGCTGCGACCCAAACCCCTGGAGTCCGAGCCGAAGCTCGATCCGCGCTAAGGGTCAGGTGCTGCATGAGAGAGGATGAGGTGGGCGGTGCTTTGAGCGGGGCTTTGTAGAGTCTAATTGACACAGCGCCTTTTAACTCTGCAAATTAACACCAACACTAGTAAATATTCAACTCTCTCTGTTTTTGTAATAACTCTGAAAGAGTCAATGAACTTTGACACTGCATATTTAACACTGCAAAATGTATTGTGTACAAGTGGAGATAAAGTGGAAAATATGACGATATAGTGGTCAGAGCTTTGGACAGATCATTCTCATATAGACAACATACACGTCCGTTATGCCGGTTACACGCCGGCATTCTGAAGCCTCTGCATTCTGAAATGAATTTTGGTGTATCCCTATCCGTGATGTTAAGTGTGAATCAAAAAAACTGTCCTCTTATTTTGTTAGGGTCCCTCCAAAACCCGAACCCTAACCCCTAACCCTAACAAAATAAGCAGATTGTTTTTGGGATTCAAAGTTATCGAAATTGAGTTATTTATTGAGTTATTAATAGCCAGTCCAGTTCTGGCCAAGATGACGAGGTATTCCGATATCAGTCACTATCCGGTGTTTTAAACACATTTTCTTTACGTCCATTCGGTTTGACCACACGCCCAGCGCAGTATTAAAAAGAGATGGTAGGAAGTTGCAGGGTGCTATTCCACACCCAAATGTTCTTGTGCGGATCTGTGCTCCACACACACTCAAGATTTAATTAAACGTGCAAGCCATTCCATTTAATCACCCACCTCAGACTTATGTGTGAATGCAGCCATGTCAAGTCAGAGGTTGTGGAGCCCAGAGGACGAGTAGCTCCGGTGTGGAGGGAGCTAGTATACTAACATATATGTTAGGATGTTGGAGCTGCCAGAACGTGCACCAGAGGTCCTGGAGAGCGCCTGAAATGAAGCCCTGCAGCCATCCCATTGGTCCAGAAGAACATGTGACCAGATCTGTGAGTTATTGTATCCCCAAAATTCGGAGCATCTGGGATTTAATGGTTTTCCATGAGCCACCGCATCCACATACACCATGGCAGAGCTCTCATGTTAATGCGATAATTTTTAACAAACTTTTGAATGATCCCAGAGCATAAATGTATTAATGCTTTAGAGTACTTCAAAGGTTTGTAGGTAGGTTCATGAACTGATCAGATTTTGGAGGTAAACACTTTTAAGATGGCTGAATTAGGATTGGCCAGATTTTTATTGATTACATTTTTTTTATGATTCGGCGCTCCAGAATATTTATGCACAGTGATGAACAAAGCGGGCTGATTTTGTTCTGATGCACTCCAAGTTTCACAATGACCAGCATATTTCAGTTTTTAGTAGTCAGGTTCACTATAGAACTGTCCATAACAGACACAAAAGTAATACGCCAATAGATTAAGAACTGTCCACAGCACTGCTGTCGAAATGGATGTTTGGTCAGGTGACTCCCATCAAGTTTAATCAACAGGTCCGAACCTCTCTGTTCAGAATAACTAGGATGTCCGGCTTGGTTGTGTGTTGTGTTTCTTGTGGCCACCATACCCACAATTACAATGTAAGATAATACTATATAATGTATTACCAATTACCATACTGCCCAAGCCAAAGGTTTTGCTCATGGTTGGTTCTGCTTTTGAATAAAACATTTGCAAGCAAACATGCCTTTGCTTGCTTACATGTAATACATTATTCCTGACGCTGCATACAGAATAACATGGACCCACACCCACAGATATTTCATGCTTCCACACACATATATGCACACCATCTGGTTAGGGGTTAAGGCGTATAGTCTATGGTTGGGGTTTAAGGGAGTTGGGGCGTTATGGATAGGTAAAGTTGACTTAGTGGGTTTGGAGTGAGGGTTGAGATTATGAGCTATAGCAGGAACATGGACGAGCACACATTGTCAGGAAGCATCACTAATTTATAGCCAGAGCTATAGCCAGAGCCATGTGTGTGTGTGTGTTAGAAAGTATTAAAGATTGAGATATCCTTAAAATATGTCCAGGCCCTGGTAGCCGTTGCGTGATGAAGTTGGTGTTGTATCCACTGTCTCCACGGGTGCTGCTCTTTATCGGCCTGCCAAGCTCTGATTGGCTCTTATCAGGCGGCGGCCAGCTCTGATTGGAGGTCATAAAGCTGCCAGTAATGGGCCATGAGTAGGCTGATAAGGCGCTGATACCGGGGTTCAATAGCTGACATATTGCTGCATTTAAATACCCCGCTGTTTGTATTGATGCATTCCACTGATGGAAGGTCTGTCAAGGCAGACCTCAGCCAAGACGGCTGAGACGCTCTTTATAGGAAATTACGACAATACGTTATCTGCACTTGTAGCAGACAGTGTTTCCTGTTTTATGGAATCCTTCTGTGCCGTTCTGGCTTCTCCTAAGAGAGTTTTTTATTTCATTTACTGGGCTAATTGGCTCTCCAAACGACGGCTTTATGGCTCGGTTGCACCATACTTAGGCTAATAAAAATTCAGTGCAATAACAGTGTACACTGATTGATAGATCGAATGGGGAATTACGTTTTGTTGGTTGGACATGAGAAAGAGCAGAATTATAATATCCACTTAAAGGTGTAAAGACATTTTTCCATTACTATTAAAATTGTTAATGTTTCCATTACTTTAAAATAGTATTAGATATTTGTTGTTGTTGTTTTTTTATTCCGCAACTAATTATCTAACACATTACTTTTAACTTAGCAGTGTATTTTCCTTACTTACCTAAATAACATTAGTTACTTTATAGTTTGTCCAAGTACTTTATTTTGTACTTGAATATATGAATTTGTAACCGTGAATGAATGAATTTGTAGCCCTCCTAATTCTACTTGAGGTTTAATAATACATCAATTATTGTATTGTTATTATTTATGTAAAGTGAGGTTCAAAACCTTCTTCCGAAGACACAAATTTAGGAAATACAAGTAGTCTTTTTTTATGTGGAGACTGGAGAGCCACTTGGAAGCTGGTGAAATACAATGAAAAGTAACTAGTAAATTAAATGAAATGCACCTTGCTTCAATTGTATCGTGGCAAGTTGTGTCATTTTGCATCATGAAACGGGACGCTCCCGCACTGTATATTGCCGTGTTCACACATAGTTAACGATGAGTCGAGGCCTAGTTGACGAACATGTGGCGATCCGTATCCGCATGAACTGGCACGGAGAGCATGCACATAGTTAGTGCATTGTTTGCGGGCCGCTTGCACACATAATGCATTGGCAAGACGAGATTGCGCAATTCGGACGGTGTAGTGGCGACTTGGACACGCGACTACACCCCATTAGACTCCCCAATCCCTGCAGTAATTTTTGGATTGGCAGTGGAAGAGACAGCGAGATAACCTCGGCACTTGATATGCATAGATGACTGGTGAGTTCTGCAATTTCCACCAATTCTTTCTCTCTCACACACGCAGGCATGTAACTGCAGAACATGTTTTGTTTGCGCTCGCGGCGTACGTGCCTGTCCGAGCCGCAGTTACACTGGGTCTACCCTAGAGCATAAACTCATGAAATCTGGAACAAATCCATCCGTTCAAAAGTTATCGCTTTGCAATAGGCAGATCACTGCACCACGGCGTGGTGGACGCAAGAGTGGTGAACACAGAACCATTACATCCCCGACACGTCACATTTGTGGGGTACAAATACACACAGGAACAAACGACTAACCATCATTTCATTCACCTTTGTAACAACAATGGAGTCTTTATTTTTTTTCTGTGCACGTTTTCTAATTTTCCCATTTTATTGACAGAGCCAGCACAATATTTGAGTTTTTAGACCTAGGAAGTCATAGTCTATCTTTTTTCCTGAGTTTCGCACCAGTCCCTTTTAAAACACACTGGAAAATAAGAATAATTATTCAATATTGGGCTTTGTGTATTGGTGTTTGCATATCTGTGTGTGGGTGTGCGTTCATTGGCGTAAATAATATCTTCAGTTGTATGGCAGTGAAAGAGGCTATCATCAGTTGTTCTGTCTTTTGCGTGTGTGTGTGGGTGTGCATTCTCACGTGCGTGTGTGTGAGTATTTTTTAATGGGCAAAGATTATCTCTTCCAATCTTGAATCATGCCGTTTCTCTCACCCCTTCATGGGAAATAGACTGAGGGAATCAGAAAGGACCTGAGAACAGCCTCCTAGAGATTCAAAACACTCTTGTTGTAATGGCCTCAAAATGTATTTGTGTCGTCCAGCCAGGAAACACTGTCTATTCCAGCATAGTCAAATTTTTTGACTCTTAAAGTTGGTCATCTCAAAATGTCTACAACCCCACGTCATGATATACATTAGGGTGGATTCTCCTAATGTGGGCCACTACCTAATGTGGGACTCCTAAGTGCCAGTGGTAAAAGCAAACTATGGTAATGTTAGTTAAACACTACATTTCATTGACCCCTATTAGGCAACTGCTTGACCCACATTAGGAATTTGCCAAAAAAATGTTTTTTGTTTGTTTTTAAAGGTTTTTTTTTTTTTTTGCCATTTTTCCTTTTTATTGACATGCTTGGTGTGAAGGTGGGGGGGGGCAGAGCTGCAGCATATTTATGCCGGAGATAGGAGTCGATTGCACGACAGGGCGTATTCAAACCGTGTTTATCCGGGTCTGACTTGTTTTAACCGAGATGGAACTTGTTTCCGACACCACTAACCAAGGCAGTATGCGCTGCAAAACTGTTAATAGGACATTTACAGTGCTACAGACTTCCACAGACCCCCTACAGAAAACACAGATTGATGCCAAATGACATAGGGTAGAGTGCCCTAATTTGGGCCACTGCCTAATGTGGAACACTTGAGCTCCAGTGGCTCTGGTTCCTCCCTAAACTAATGAATGTCACTAAAAATATGGTAAAAGCAAACCATGGTAATGGGTCTAACATTAAGTTAAACTGTTCAACATTGCATTTCACTGTTCCACATCACGCAACTAACTGTCCCAGATTAGGAAGTTGCAAAAAAAGAGCCCACATTAGGGCAGTCCACCCTACTGCAATTTGCATTGTAGAACTTAACTTGTAACCTCAATTTCTCCTGAACAGTAGAGATCCTCTTGTTCACATATCTTTTGTAGGTAATGTTTGGTGGACTTTAAACATCAATGCAAATGTTTTAGTGTTAAAAATGATTGGCCCTGAAAGATTCAAGTGCTAAACAACCCAGCTCGATTATTACTATTCAACAATGCAGTGAAGCCTAAACGTCCCCTGTCGGCACATTTTATTTTTCCCTCTTCTAGAGTTAGCCGTTCCAGACGGTTGCTTTAATATCGCTAGCATCCAGCGTCTCCAATTATCATGCTTAATGAGCGCGGTGCTCTGGAGGATCTCCATGAGCGTTCAACCTTCAAACGCCCTCTGACCAACATCTGAGGGCTCCCTTTTATCTGCAAAGTTTCTCCTTCATTTGAATAATTTCCCTAAATCGGCCAGGGGGAGCTAACGCTCAACAGGGGGAGCTATCATTCACAAGACACTAGTCTGAAGTGATTGGCTTCAACTGTCTTGAAGGCAGCTTCCTTCAACACGCTTAATAATAATAATAATAATAATTATTGTATATATATATATATATATATATATATATATATATATATATATATATATATATATATATATATATATATATATATATATATATATATATATATATATATATATATATATATATATATATATATATATATATATATATATATAGTCAATGGCAACCCCACAATACA
>OMKY01078295.1:0-12281 GCA_900302395.1 Bregmaceros cantori | reverse complement strand
TTATCATAATACCAAAAGTGTATCTGATCTTCAGTATGTTAGCCATATTAGTTATGATCTTATGATTTGTTTAATTGTATATTCTGTTGTCCTTTATCTGTTGAATGTGTGTATTAGTGTGTGTGTGTGTGTGTATATTTTTTTTTGAGAGAGAGAATAGTATATTATTATTATCATCATCATCATCATCATCATCATCTTTCTTTTAATTCATTGGCTACTCTCTTGTTATCGTTGTTCCAAGTTGTGGGGATCGTAATGGTGACAAGGCATTTGGGGGGGGTGGGGGTGCTTTTTAGAGTGCGCAGCTCACGCATCACCGATCTTCCCCAGCCTCATAGTAGTAGGGAAGCGATTGGTGGTAGTGGCGTTTTTATTAAATCTTCAGCGATCTCTGACATAGAAATGGTTACAACAGCGGCAGGGCCCGTTGGTGGGAGCGTACTGTTATTTGACGGAAATCTTACTCAAGAAGAAATAGAATTGCTCTTTTTAAAAATTACTTAAAAAGTAGAAAGTACTCAAAAAAGCTACTTAAGTAGTCACGCAAGTAATTTACCCCATTACTTTCCACCTCTGCCTATATGGAACACTTATGAACACTTTCCTTCACAAATGTCGATACTCCCTCTAATCTATCCTTCCTAATTGACACATACTGTATGACTTCAATGCATTGCATACTATACACAGCAATATTGTACACAATGCAGTACATTCTCATGAATAAGCATCATTCTTAACCTCGGTTAGGTGATAAATAACACATTAGAGGCCCAAGGTTTAGGTTTATAGCAACACATCATATACATATTTTATGCTCCATCATACAAAAGTCACAGACAACCCCAAATGTATTCTACAACTACTCTGTCCACCAAATCAATCTGTCTCTTTTACTCTTGTCAGTTAATTGAAAGTGCAAACATTCTCAACACCAGCTGACCCCAATTAGTGCAGTTCTTGAATCAGGTTCACGCTAATGTAATAACACTTACAAAACAAACATGGCAGAGGGTTTTTCTTTCTGGAATTGACCACATCTGCATCTGGATTTAAAAAAAAAAATCTATATCAAACAATATTCAGCACATAGTTATCAATACAGTGAAATCTCAAAGCCCATGGTTGACCTGATAATCTCTCATATATACACTCATATATACACACACCCTCACGACCAAAAAGTAGAATACTACTATTTTATTTGTTAAAAGGCACACAAGTTGTACAAAAATCCAAGATTCCAGAACAAGAAACCCGCCTCCCCTCCCCGAATAAATCAAAACGAAACGTGACACAATACTCATGTATAAACAGGCAAATACTAGACCTCAAGCCTGACTATGACAAATGATCATAATTCTTAAAAAAAATTGCATTTAACATGTTGTTAGTGATTATCAACCCTTATTTGGGGCACAGCATTTTTTCCCCCATGAAACAGAAATACTCGTTTACGACACACTATTGTTGTCTTGTTTCTTGCCCTTGTGTGCATCTTCATGTCACATGCGGCCCATTTCCTAAGGAATTGTCCTGTCTTCCACACTGTGCAACTGTAGGCTTTGTAAATTTGGGTAAATTACTATATGTGCAGAGCCCTGACTGATTTAGAACCATGGTTCTGCAAGTTAAACCACCCTGTTGAACATAGTCTGTATATGTTGAGCACATCAAGAGCACAGTATGTCATAGGTTTATGGCCTACTCAAACATAGCTTTACCGTGCTCTTACTGATTTTTGGATATATATTTTTCAGCGCATATACAAGGATCAACTGATGAAGAAACAGGGTGATTGAGTTATTTAGGAAACACATTTTAGAATTTTTATCAGGGAAGAAATTGTTCATGGACAATCAATTACCATCACATTTTGTTTTTAAGTTGATATTGATACACATCAAAAGGTAGTTTGAACATATTTTCTCCAGGAAAAATGATACATGGAAATGTCCTAAATGTTTTAAAAAGCTTGACAAAAGATAAATAGATGGTGGGCTCCATTTGGCGGAGTTGTTAAGGGCGCAATGTCTATCGCAGCGTCCGCACTGCCGCGAGTTCCATTACCCTCGTCGGCTTGTCTGCAATGTCTACCCCCGATCTCTTCAACCCAGTTTCCAACTAATCCCATCTAATTAGATGATAAACGGCACCAATGCCGGAAAAAAAAAATTGTAAAATTGTTTTTTTCTACACCATTAAAAAAAAAAAATAATAATTCATGATTCTTCTTCAGGCCTTGTATGGAACTTAATGTGACACGTGAGGCTCCATTTCCCAAGGAATCACTCTCTCCATGCTGCACAACTGTAGGGTTTATCTCCTGTGTAAATCAGCATATGTGCACTGAGCCCTGAGGTATTTGGAGACATTTTTCAGCAAGTCGAACAACTAAATATTTTCCTCATTTTATGAATGGCCTTGTGCAATTGTATGCCGTCTCTTGTTCTTTTAGTTTGGAAAAACAACAAATGCTTCCAAAATGTCTGCACACCATTTAAAAATGAATTCATGATTCTTCTTCTCCCCTTGTGTGGATCTTCATGTGACTCAAGAGGCCTCCTTTCTGAATGAATCCTCTTCCACACTCTAAACAAACGTGGGGTTTCTCCCCCGTGTGAATCATCATGTGCCGGTCAAGGCTGTTTTTCTGATTAAAGCTGGTCCCACATTGTCTGCAGTAGTAGGGCGTTGCTCCTGTGTGAATTAGCATGTGTCTAATGAGCGATGACTGTTGAGAAAACATGCTTCCACAAGTTGCGCAAATTATTTTATTCCCTGTATGAACTGACATGTGTACTTGTAGCCTGCCCTTTGTTTTGAACTGCTTTCCACAGTCAGTACAAGAGTGGCGTTTTTCTTCTGAATGAATCACCATGTGAATCTTCAATGCTCCAGGTTGTCTGAAGCAAGCTCCACATTCTGTGCATTTGTGGGGTTTCTCCCCAGTATGAATCCTCATGTGACGGGTGAGATGAGACTTTTTGCTAAAACTGTATCCACACTCTGAACAAGTGACTGGTTTCTCTCCCGTGTGTACTAGCATATGCTCTTTTAGATAAGAGTTAGAGCTGAATTTGGAACCACACTCAATGCAAGAGTGAGACTTTTCTTGAGATTTTGTCTTTTTAACATTTTCTTCTGAATGGGTTTGCATGTGACGCTTAAGATGGTAACTTTGGAAATAACTCATTCCACACTCAGCACAACGGTAAGGCATCATCGTCTCGTCTCTGCTTTCACATTGTGCGAGTTCTTCAGAATCTGCTCTACTTGTGTGATCTGGTCTGCTGGGTTCAGGCTTTGCTTGTCCAGACTCAGAGAAGCCACTTCTAGAATGTGTAGTCAGATTTGGAGCAGGTATAGTTGAACAACTTAAGTTTTTCTCCTTTGTATGAACCACCCTGTGTTTGTGTAGGCAGTCCGTTGTTCTGAACTGCTTTCCACAGTCAGGACAAGAGTGGAGTTTTCCTTCTGCATGTATCCTTGAGTGTACTTTCAATGCTCCAGGTTGTCTGAAGCAAGCTCCACATTCTGTGCATTTGTGGGGTTTCTCCCCAGTATGAATCATCATGTGACGGGTGAGATGAGACTTTTTGCTAAAACTGTATCCACACTCTGAACAAGTGACTGGTTTCTCTCCCGTGTGTACTAGCATATGCTGTTTTAGATTATTGTTAGAGCTGAATTTGGAACCACACTCAATGCAAGAGTGAGATTTTTCTTTTCTTTTTTCTTGAGATTTTTTCTCTTTTAAGTTTTCTTCTGAATGGGTTTGCATGTGACGCTTAAGATGGTAACTTTGGAAATAACTCATTCCACACTCAGCACATCGGTAAGGCATCATCGTCTCGTTTGGGATCGGTTTCTCAGTCTTTAATCTGCTTTCACATTGAGCAAGTTCTTGAGAATCTGCTCTACTTGTGTGATCTGGTCTGCTGTGTCCAGGCTTTGCTTGTCCAGACTCAGAGAGGCCACTTCCATAATTTGTAGTCAGATTTGGAGCAGGTATAGCAACACAGAGGATTGCAGCTCCAGTCTGAGCTTGTGGGGGCAATAACAGCACCATGGGGCTTTGGCGTAGAATTCCAACAGGGAGCATTGACATAATGCCTCTAGTGGTGTTCAGTTGGAATGACACCAAGTCTAGCTGTCCAAGTGTTTTGAAGCTTGTGGATTGGTTTGAGTGATTGCTGGGGGGCAACCGAGCAGGCAATTGTCCCTGGAACGAGGTCCAACTGGATCTGAGGAGGTGAAAAAAACAAACATGGATTTCAAAATATCTGGCCAAGAAAAAAATGAATGTATCACAAATAATGATTTTTAGATTAAGGAATGAAAAAACACGGATCAAATGGCCCTGAATTAAATACATTATTGGCATCCACCACATGTTGGAAAAAGGTTTTTAGAGGAATTTTACTTCGAATTACTTTAGGAAATCTTTCATTTTATGTGTATTTGTTCGTTGTTAATTCAGGATGGTTTCAGACCATTCATAGAAAATCATTTGATCCAAGTAATTGAAAAATACCCCTGACAGCTAGAGAGAAGAAATCTGGCCACCAAGATGATAAGTCTAGTTTAAAGATCACATCACCACGAAGATGTGAAAGCCAGAATAAAGCGAAAAGCAAGCAAGCACGGTAAAAAAAAATAAAATAAATAAAACTAGGCAGACACATGGCAGAAGAAACGACTGACATGGCGGAGGGGGTTGAGCAACAGTCATATTCAAAATAGACTTGACCCGATAGACGCACTCTCCGTAAAGCTCAACGTTATGGAGAAAAAAATTGACGATTTTGATACCCGTGTAACAGTGGTTGAAACGTGCATGGCGACCATGGACGTAGGGGTGGAAGAGATGGGGACGCCCCTGACGGAGATAAAAGCGGAGAGAGATGGGTTGGAAAAAAGAAGTGAATTGGATGATCAAACAAAAGAGAAGAATGAAAGGATTTTGAGACTACGCCAGGGAATCAAATCCGGGAACCCAACTGCTCTGACTGCCTGCGTCTTGAAGGACGTTCCCGAGCTATCAACCGTGTGTTTAGTCTACCTATGCCCCAACGAGGAGCCCAGCCTCAACAGCCGCAACTTCTGCTGGCCACCAACCTTTATCATCACAAAGTCAGACTGCCTAGAAAGCGACAATATTCATCAATAATAACTACATTATTATTATTATATCCAAGTTGCAAGACTTGGAAAATATTACGATATGATCGTAAATTGGCGGTGTCTGTTGGTAAGGATGATGCCACATATAATATTGTATAAATCGTCTATATGCATGTTTAGAAATGTTGCACCGTGCGAAGCGAGTCGCAGCGCCCACACTGTCTGTAGGAGAGCGCACATCAAGACATGTATGTGTTGTCTGTATTTGTATGTGTGTGAGTGGAATTCAAACATTCAATGTACTTCTTTAGTCGAAGGTACATTCATGGCCGGTTTTGCAGAGAGGGGACGGTATCTATTGCCTGTGTGTGCATGTTCGTCAGGGTGTATGTGTTGTGCTTTGTTGAACATTATTATTACTGTAAAACACTGGTTGAATTGTAGGGATGCACCGCGACCGATACCGGTATCGGCCACAATATTCACTTATGTACTCGCACTTGTCAAAGAGTTGCCAATACCATGAACCGATACCGGTACCGCTACTGTGAAATGAGGTGGTGTTGTCTATTCCACTCTGATCTACATTCATGTCAACACAATATATCAAATATACATAGGCTTAATTTTTTTGGGTGGGGGGTGTATTGTTATTGGTAGAACTCAGTATCGGCGAGTATTTAAATTATTGTACTCATGCTCGTATCAGTTTTCCAAAAAATGGTATCGGTGCATCCCTATTGAATTGCATGGTAACGTGTGGTTGGCACTGGAGTTGTTTTGTGGGCTCAACAGCGCGCTACGCCTTTGTTGGCATACGTTTTCTACCGGGCCGTTGCACATGATCTCTCTTTGAATGAAGACAGCCACGTTCCACAATCGCCAGTTTCATATTCGCCGATGCCGTTTGATTAAAACATTCTGGTGAATAGGATAGAGAGAGAGCCAGCAACAGTGTGCAACTGACGCCGCTCTCTTGCATACGCCGTCACAGCACTCGTCCCACTCCGGAACAAGCATCGTCTTTAATGGAACGGCGATGTCTGAAAGAATCCAGAATTTTAAAGCGAGTAGTCCCCTTATGCTGATGGTAGCGTTGGCCCTTCATGGCTCGACGGTTGCATGGTGAGGGCACACTCACAAGGGGGACGATTAGTGTTCTGCAGTAATAACGCTATTGGGCCTTTTGTTCATTTATTTACTTACTTATTTTGGACGATATGATAGGAAACCATAATATTTTTTAGGGTCAATATCGTCCATATACAAATACCAATATTGTCCAAGTCTACGAGTTGCATCCTATATAGTATGTTACAGCTAGAGACCGACCAATATGTTTTTGGGCGATATCCAATATTTTACTCTGTGAATTTTAGAGCTGTAAAAAAAAAAAAAAAAAAACGAAAACCTGAAACAAAAGTGCTGTCGGTAAATTGTCAACCATTTTGTAAAAAGGGTTGGGAAGAAGTTACTAGTGTTATCGCGGTGATATTTGCATGCAGTCTACGATTAATAGTTACTACACCATGGACATTTGAAGGGATCATTTACTTAACGTCTCTAATAAATGGCACATTTTCTGTTATATATATGCACAGTCGGTTGATGAAAAATGCATTAAGATCCCAACGAAATTAGATGATTCAAGCATTTTGAATCAATTGAATAGCCACCCATTCTCTCTATCTCTCCCGATTATTGCAATGTGTTTTAATCAAACTATTAATACGGCATTTAATAGTTTTATTATAGTCGTCATTATGTTGAGTGTTGACATAGTGTTGAAGCTGGCACAGTAGAGACGGTCTGCTGATGCAGCTTACAAGTCATTGACGCAAGAACGGATTTTAGCAGCCTTTCCTTACCTCGCTGGGCATGGAAAAGATGTGGTTATCATTGCAGATTTGGTCCAACATTGCGTTTTGAACACCCACAATTGTGTGATTTTAGATGTCTCAAATAAATATCCCTCTCGAGTCCGGATACAAACTTGCGTTAATATTAATAATCAGAGTGCAAGGATTGTACTCGCTCGAGTCCGACTTTAGGAACGAGTCCGCGCGGGGGCTGTGTGAATCGATGGATGATTCAGTTTTTACACCCTATGATAACTAAGATGAAATTACATTAGCAATATATTAAAGGGGAACTGTGGTATTTTCAACATTAAGCCTCTTTTCCGAGTTGTCTGCAATGGTTTAGGACCCCCCCCACAGTTTTTTTTGTTTACTGCTGTCGCCGGTATTTGCCTATTTTTGGTTCATCTCAACCTGCATCAGAATGGCAAATCATGTGCATGATCCGGTCATTAAAAGCACCATAAATGAACATTTTAAAAAACATAATCTCACCGGAATGGTAACTGGTCTTGACTGGTCGTCCATATCGATATGTCATTGCAAAAAGTTGCTTCTGTCGTGTTTAATTTGACATTTGGTAAATCCGTTGAGTTCCATTGAAGACTGTGTGTTCGCCGATATTACTCCGCAGCCACAACTTCAAAATGTGATGGATTACGGAGTGGGAGTCTATGGCAGCTCCTTCTCCCTAGGACATTACCGCAGCCCCTCACTGCACAAACTCGTCCCATGATCGCAAAAAATATATATATTCACCTACTGATAACGGACTGCCTACGTCCTCAATTTATTTATGTGCTCAAGGACAATCGCTATCAATTGCGCCATCAAGTGTTGTGGAGTGTCGTGCGTCAGATTCAACTCCTGTCAATGTGGGGGAGGGGCTCTTGAAATCTGAAGGAAAATACATGCATGTCATGCTTTAGAAAGCTACGGAGGTGGGAGGGCGCAACAAAATGTACCGATGACGGTCAAAAGCGAGTGCGGACAATGCACAATTTGAAAAGTATGTTTAAAATGTGTGTTTTAATGATTTGATTATGTTATGTTAATACTTATTTCAGTTAACTTCCTGTGCAATGTCATGTGTGTGTGCTGGCTATCTGTTGCATCGAGTGGAGGTGAGACATTGCTAGAGTGAAGTAGAATGGGGGGTTATGATAATGAGCACATCTAAAAAAGAATGTTTTGCTACACGAGACACACATGATGAAGCGAGTTTAAGAAGTGGGGCTACACAAATTCCTCTGCAAGCTTCCACGGACAGAGGCTTAACGGAGGTGCGATGTCTACGATCGCTAACTCTGTGAAACTGATCAGTGAGTTTAATGACAAGGAGGGCAGAATTATCATAATAGGGAAACTGGAAGGGCAACTAGTTACATCATTGTATGCACCCCCAGAGAGTAGGAAGTACTTAATGAAAATATTCAATACTGTAAATTTGGAATCCATGGGAATATTGATATGCGACACAGATTTCAATGTAGTTCTAAATTACACATTGGATACAACTAGTGGGAATAGAATTAAGAAACAATTAAACAAATACATGAATATAAATATGTCAGAGCTGGATCTAGTGGACCTATGGATAGATAAATTGTGGATATTTGATGAGGGTGCATTAAACAATGAAGACATAGTGGAATTTCTGACAGCGGAAATAGATATATAGGCAAGAAAATTATACCAATGAGGTTAGCCCTAACCTAGTACTGTACTTTAGTATCATTTTCAAGTATTAGTACTTTCCAAAGTTGTAACATCAAGAGTTGGGCCTATGAGCATGTCTGGTAGTGTGAATGTCTGGTAGTGTGAACTCTATACCTCAAGTAGGGGTGTTCGATCTGACGATTCAAACCCGTCCCACGATTCTAAGCAGTCTCGATCTGCCATTTCGAATAGATCGGTAGAACCGCGATACACACTGAAACTAGCGTTCTAACACCCGAGGACTCGCTGCTTGTGTCGGGCAGACACACGCTGTAGACCCGCTGCTGGTAGCGTAACACCCGCGGGCTGTAGTCTCTGCAACGTGTTGTGCGTCTGTGTTCGCCCCGAAGCGGAGGAAGCTGAAGTTGTGGAGTTGGGCGAATGTGGAGCCAACTTCACCTTCCTCCGTTCGGCGGAGCGGGTGCTAAGTAGCGCTGCAGACTCGCTCCGTAACGCGGTGAACACAGACATTCAATACGCTGCAGAGCCCAGCAGCAGCACCGCAGAGGACTCGCAGCGTGACGTTCTCTCTGCCGGTTTTGAAGTATTTGCGCCGGTTCACTTTGACGGAAACCAAACCATCGATACAATGGATGTTAAGTTTTGCCTCCGACATGGCAAACGCCGCAAGTGTTGTTTGGTCATTCGGATGAAGAAGCGTGATGTGTCACAGGTTGGCGTGGCATTAAAGCATAGAAATACATAGATAGAACGCTACGAAACCTGTTGAACGAAGCGTGTTGTAGATATAACAATAATGCTAATATAAATTAAATATAAAATATAATAATAATATATAATATAAAAAAGTAACTTAGTTACTGGCAACCCTGGTTTGTCTTAGTGGGTTATTCATTCCGAATACAAACACTGTTTACTAAATAAAAAAATATTTAAAACATTTAAAAACGTAAATTAAATCAACAATGTCCATCTATGCTTACATTCATTCATTCATTCATGTCCATTCTTTTGATGGAGGTTTGCATTTTTTTTTTCATTATTTGGCAATTACAAAAAAATAATAAACTTGGGTGAAGGTACAATCTTGGCTTGTATTGCTCAGTGAATGAAACACATTTCCGGGGACATCATTAGCACGTTGCCAAACACTGACATCAAAGGCATGTTTTATATTCTGCCTGATTGAGGCCAGCAGTGTATACGCCTAATGGCTGGAAGCACCATAATCTATATGTATGTGTGCATGTGTGAATTTGCGTGGGTGGTAGAGGTGGGCGATATGGACAACATTCCATTTTGCCGTATACTAGGGCTGTACGGTTTTGCTTTTTACACCATTGCGATATATTGCAGTTTCGTAATTGCGTTTTTTGTTTTGTTCATTAGGGGGTGGGTAGCTTTTCCCATTGAATGTCTATATAACAAAGACAAATGTGTATGCCTACCAGGCATCAAAATACCTTTGCTTTCAAGACAGCGAGCGGACGAAGACAAAAGTTCTCAGCTTTTACAAGTGCAATAATCACGCAAAAAGCGCATGGCCTTTGCGATTTTTGGATAAACCACGTTGCGCCCCATTATACTTATTTTTGTTGTTTTCTGTCTGTGTGCCTGTCTTCACCACTCAACCTGGTTAACTGTAACATTAGCCATTAGAGGGCATATGCTGCCCTCTAATGGCTAATGTTAGTAAATGTTTTTGTACAGGCTTTATCGAGGATAAACAAAGATTGAGCTAGAGAAAGGAAAGAGAAATACTATCATTAGGAATACCAAACTAAATACTGATGCCGAGGTGAACAGCGATATGTATTTTTGTTCAAATGGCCCAGCTCTACCGATTAATGGAGTGATTATTTTCTCGAAGCAAATTTGTGATTACTAGATAATATAATAATATAATATTGATGCTTAGCAAGTGTCCTATTTAGCAGGCATGTTTTTTCAGGGGCTACCTTTGGAATACTCACTTAAAGGGAATTAATATTTAACAAATAATTAGAATTTTTTTTTGGTTAATTTAAAAAAGGTTAATTCAATTCATTTTCTGAATAAATAGCAATTGATCTGACTTGCGGCACTTCAGGGTATATTATGAACAGCTGCAGTTTATGGAAAATTATTTGTTAGAAATTCGGGTAACGGGGCGCACGGTGGCAGAGGGGATAGAGAGCGCGTCCCCCAGGCCATGCAGAGCGGCCCATTCCCATACCATCTCCGAGTTTTCTGCAATGTCTCCACCGACTCTTCATCCCAGTTTCCAATTTAATCCTTTCACTATCTCCCTCAATAAAGAATAAAAAATGATGCTTGCGCCCAAAAAATAAGAAAAAAAAACAATTCGGGTAACACCGTCCCAACCGTGTTAAAGTAGGCAAAAAGTGGTTCTTATTATTTAAATTATTTTTATCATGTAAATACGATTTGATTAATCTATTAATCTATTAAAATGATCAAATTTTGATTTCAAACCAATGGATTATGCTACCTGTAATAATTGTTTATCCCAGTGCTAGTGTTGGTATGTGTGTGTGTGTGTGTGTGTCTATGTGCATACATGTGTTCCTGAATGCATGTGTATGTGTGTGTGTGCGTGTATGTGTGCATTTTTGCGCGTGCATGTGTGTGTGTGTGTGCAAGCATGTATGTGTGTGTGTGTGTTTGCCAGGCCATATGGGCCGCTGTCTGGGGAACACGCTTCCCACTTAGCTTTCTGCTGGCTCTGATGCACCTCCATCTGTCTCCAGTCTCTCCTAAGTCTCTCTACCAACCTCTTCTCTCTCTCTCTCTCTCTCTCTCTCTCTTTCTCTTTTTTTACTCTTCCTATCTCTCTTTTTTTTGTCTTGCCTTCCTCCCGTATGTCTCTCTTGGTCTCTCTCTCCTTCCCTCTATGCTTTCATCTCTCCTCTACTGATCCCCTCCCACACTTTTCTCTTTCTCCCTAAATTTCTCTCTGTCTCACTCATCACTTTTCTACCAACCCCTTTCTCTCTGTCTTCATCTCCTCTCTTTCTCTGGCTCTTTCTTTCTCTCTCTCCCTCCCTCTCTCTACCTCTCACTGGCTTCATCTCTCTCTCTCTCTCTCCCTCTTTCTCTCTCTCTCTCTCTCACATGTATTTGTGGGTTGCTCATTATATTTTTCCCAGTGTTCACACTGGAAAACATAGGGGGCTCCTTTTTTTTTTACCATATTCACCACCAGTAATTTCAAAGAAAACACCACCAGAAATCCATACTGAAATAAGTTCTTCATCGTACATTTGACTCCACCCCTGGCCTACCCTAGTGTTCAGGATCCTGCAACAGAGTTTAAGAGGCTGGGTACAGTACTACAGTGTCAGTTTGATATGAGCTTTGTGGGCACTGGGCAATAGTAGTAGTGGCTGTGACTCCCATCATTGTCCATTGTGCACCTCATATATGGATGAATTTTGGTTGTGTTTACTCACCTCAAAGTGATTTTGTGTGGTTCATGGAGCTTTATCAAATACAAGCACTGACTGGTTGTTACTCTACTTAAATTAGTTAATAATTGCGCATGACACAATGTTTTTAAACATACACACACATAGGCATATACACACACACACACACACACACCACACAATG